>OZ034809.1:15205683-15388683 GCA_964028335.1 Altica lythri
TAAAGCATGCGGTGCCGTTTCCGTTAAAAGCAAAATTTACCAATAATTATTACAAAAAATTAAATATTATTAAAGATATATACTTTCAATAACGACTATGATCCAAATTCAATAGACAATATTATAAGTGAAAAAAATGTAGGTACAATCAAATGTTGGAACGAGCACCTATTTCCTTGGGATAACAATAAATAAATTTAAAAGTTTAATTTATATTGGAAATCCATCAATTAAAATAATAGTTATTTATGCAACTAGTGCGTAAAGTGACTTTTATTGACGAATGTGAAGGTTGTCGCATGAGCCGCAGGTGAATGCGACAATCACATGAGTCAAAAAAGGAACCTTTACGCACGAGTTGCATACAATATTTTTTCTACAACCGAATATTTTTACACGAAAAACAAGTATAGGTCTGATTTTTTTTACGCACTAGTGCGAAAAAATTTTGTACGGAACTCGGTATGAAACGCCATTTTGTTTAACTCGTGTTCAAAGTTATTTTCAATCGAACATTTTATTTAATTTAAAAATAATACAAAATAAAAACAAAAGAAATTATTGTTTTTATTTTTTAAATAAGCAACTATTTTATGGTATTTTGAAATATCAATATTATTTTTAATTGTTAGAGTAGATTTTAACATGAAGTACACAGACCAGGTAGTTTAGTATTTGGTTTTAAATCTTTTAATTATTCAGAGAAATATGCCGACAGGACATTTTTTGAATATTTTGTAATGTTTTTACTGCTACACACACAATAATTTAATAATTAAATATATTTACACAAATAAATAATAAAAAAAAAAATTTCCCTACCCGGAATTGAACCCGAGCCATCTAGGTGGAAGGTATACACTTTAGACCCTCGGCCAATATCATACGTAAAATTTTTTGCATAATCTTATTTAAGACAGTGCTTTTTTACTTGTTTTAAATAGTGAAAAAAAAAACTTTTTTTTCACTGGTGAAAAAAAGTAAAACTTTATTTGCCTTAAACCGTGCGTAAAGGTAATATCAATTGGAGATTATAATGATCTTATATTTCCGGTCATAGGTATAATACAGACAATATTTTATGAATTTACAGCATTGCCACATTATACCTAGGTACTTCGTGGGCGTTGTCATTGAAATTAAAAGTTTTTTTTATTTTTAATGGTTATTTCATTGCCCCAATCGCTATGTTTTATGAAACTAGACGTAGGTAGGTAGGTATTGAAGAAACTCTCAGTTTCTGTATTCAAAAACTGTCAGTTCTCATGCATTCAACATTTAACAGATCTAGGTATATTAAGTTTCTACCTATTTATGACCCGTATATACCTACCGACAAACGCAGAAGATTTACATCTATAATTTCTCAGCAATGATATGTTATTAACTTACAACCTACCTAGGTACATACAATTTGAAAGAAATCAGTTTGCAAAAAGCATGTCTTAGTTCAAACTTCATTCATAAGTGTATAGAAAATAATGTAGGTAGACAAAAAAATTATAGGTATAATGGATATTTATTTAATTTTCATCGAAGGTGGCAACACTGTTTAAACAAAATAATCTCAGATAATGCAGTTATTTTGAAATCGCAATGTTGCCAGAGATGTTGTAGGCACAACTTTGCATTAGATAAAATCCTTATATAAAAAATATTTTGAATGATACGATGATTAATAAAACTTAATCTGAATGTTTCATACCTTATTCGTAAATTTACGTCCAAATAACTCTCACACAAAGTTTGTTAATTTTACTACATTTGTGGTAAGTAGAATCAATTGATCTGCTACGAATTTTTATTTCGTCTGGTACGGCAACAGTGTGTGTATTCGAGCATGGTCGGTCGGTGTCGGCTACCTATGGCTATGAGTTAGTTACAGAATTATTATTGCCTGTTAAAATTGTTAAAAGGTTTTTGTTTTAATTTTCCTTCATTGGAGTTCTATTTTGAGTATTGAAGCGTTTTTGGGTCCGTACAATTTTGGTTAAATTAGACAAAACAGTTCGTGAAGTTCGTGTGTTAGTGAATATGGATACTTCGAGTATACGGTAAGTAAATACAGTTTTAAACCTTTCTTTAGATACGCCATGCGCCATATTGTGTACGAAAAATTGCGCGATTTAGTATCGCTGAATATGAAGGGTAGGAGCTATTTTATAAAAGATTTTTGTCTAATATCGGCCTTGGGTACATTAGTACAAACTGAATCTATATATAGTAGGTAAACCCGGCAAGATAAAAAGTTGGTTATTAGGTACATGTTATTTACGTAAATTTACTAGAAAGACACGATACGATATTAAATATAACATATACAGTGTGCTGGAACACGAAAATGAAAATATATTTCCAAACAACTGCTGAATGCTCATTTTCTATTTTTGGATTCAATTAGTAGGTAACGTTTGCTATTATTAATTATTGTTGATATAGAGTGATTAAAAAAATATATGATTTTTTTCCTCTTACAAACAGGCTGAGAAGTTTATTTCTGACGTAAAGACGTAAATAGACACCAGTTAAGATTTGAGCTCTTAAAACTAAGATATTCATGATCGCATTTCTTTAATACCCATAAAAGTACAGAGTTGGGTATCTTTGCTAAAAAAAAGTATTTGAAATGCAAAATGCTTTTATAAAACTTATTTGGAATGCTAAATGGAAAATGCTTTTTTCAAAATCATGCAAAATGCAAAATAGAAAATAGCTATTTGAAATAAAAACAAAAATTATTTTTAGAAGATTTATTAAATAATATATTCATAGAAAAAATACGAAAAATATACAAGTTGATCAAAATTTTATAGTAATATTATAAACAATTTTTGTTTACTTTTAATAAAACTAGTTTCTCAAAGTTGGAATCTATTAAATTGCCTCTTTTAGCTGTCATAATCATTCCGTCAGATGAGAACAGCCTTTTCACTGGCGTAGACGTGCACAAACATGTGTTATATTTATAAAATAACTTTTTTATATTCGGGAAAGTTTCTAACATATTAATATTTACATTTTTTGAGGCCAAATATTGGATTGCTTCTAATTCCAAACTATTTTTTTCGCCTAGTGCATCAGTATATTCATTATCGTCAAACATATAATAATTACCTATCAGTTTTTTTTTGGTTTTGCAGTTATTATTTTGCCTAAATTAACATTGTTACTATTCTGCGTCTTTAATTCATTAACAAGGAGATTATTTAAATTTACATGAGAAAAAGCCATTACAATTACATCTTTGATTTTTTTAAAATAATTTTATTCGACTATAAAGTTATTAAATAAAATATAGAAACAAAATCTGTATGGGAGGGTTATAATATTTCTTATAAGAATAACAATTTTCCTTGCTAAAAAATTGAGAAATTTATTTAAGAGACTCTAATTTATATTATGTATATGTAATCAGCAACTCTTATTTCAATATTTTTAATTTCAATACAAAGCTTATCAAATGTAAATTTGTTGATTATTAAAAGCAATAAAAGCTTAATTTTGTATAAGTATTTTTTTTCTTGGGTCTATTATAAAATTTTTAAATAAAAATTCATTTATTGTAGATATAATAATGCAACTATAACAAAAACAGGATGTAAATACAATAAGCGGTTTTTATAATCCATTTACCTGCTACCTGCCCTATACCGAAAATAAACATTAAACTAAAAATGAATACAAAATAGGTAATATATTGGTCCTATATTAAATAGGTCTTGGAAAAACCGATGAGAGTAGCAAAACAAAACATTTCATGTAGTCTGGCAAATCTATTTTTTATAATTCACGTTCACAAAGTTTCTATTTCGACACTAAAAACAGTATCGAAATAGATTCATTGTAACACTGTTTTTGGTAACTTTTTGTTTTACACAATTGGTTGCACTGCACTGATTTTCAACGAAAGAGTTCAGGTAGTAAATCAAGAAGTATGTTGTAGTAAATTATTAACTACATTATCAGCGTTATTGCTAAATTCGGAATATTTTATACAAATTTGACAAACATGCTAATTTAAAATCATTAAATCTGACAATTGTCAAAACTGTCAAGATTGCCAACATAAATAAATATTTCGAAAAACTCTCATTTTTTTTTATACTTTTAAAAGTTCATCATAAAAAATAGTATGTAACACTCGAATTACAATGACGGTTTGTAGTACTCGTTCTTGAACTCGTACTACGAAACCTCTGTCATTGTAACACTTGTATTACAATATACTATTTAATACTTGTATTCAAAATGGATTTCTACAAAATTTTTCATTTAAAATGCAAAATACAAATGGATTTTAAAAAAGCATTTGAATTACAAAATAGAAAATGCCATTTTGTATTTTAAATTGGTATATTTCAATTACTTTTATTTGAAATACTTAGGTACCCAACTCTGTAAAAGTAACATACGAAAAGATATTTTTGCTGCTTCTAATTTTTATACAGTTCAAAAGACTTACCTATTGGCTAATGAGTGGCTTTATTGATCTTTATAGAAAATTAAACGCTTTACAAAAAGTACTGATAACATTTTTTCATCAAGTTACGCGCTCAAAAATGTTCAAGTTGACCTCTGATGTATGTAGACCAATGATTTTTTTGTTATATGTAGATTGAGAGACTATTGCACCTACCTGCATGTCCACTACTTCGAAGAAAAATATTATACAGATCAGTTGGTTGTTCCTCCAAACATGGAGAAAGAAATTTTTAGAACTATGCAGTTGCAGGGTGGACATTGCTACAAGTAAGTAAAAACCAGGAGATGCAATAAGTTTGTAGCCTGCTCAATGAAATTTGCACATAGAAGAAATTTGGGTACTGTGCTACTGCCAATATATGTTTAACAGCTGATTGTTTCAATGGTAATGCTCAATTCGGACAGTAGCTTTTACTGTTATTGCAGGTATATAAATAGCTAACAATGATTTTATTTTCAGATTTTGTGGAGAAGGTATCCAATGTTATGGAAAGTAACTTGGGAAAAATACTTGGTGGCATTCAATATGGACTAAGGGGTCTGCGTGAACAATTGTCAACTTCGAACATAGCTATAGCGAAAAGTAATATTCCACAAGAAGATGTTGAAATAGCTTCAATATTACCCATGCAGTCTGAAGAAAATCTTCAGGATGTTGAATTGAAGCTTCAAAATCATGAATTTTTCCAAAAAGTAGTGAGTATATTTTGTGGAGTATACATACAACTGAATTCGATTATGATGTTACTTCAATAATTATGAATTCTTTCTTTGTTGTGTTTTAGCTTGCTTTTGTCTCACTTGTTGGAGGAAAAGACATGCACAACCTAATTTCCAATATATTGCGAAAAACGTTGTCTAAGGAACTCAGTCTCTAAAAAAGGAGTGTCGGTAGAAAAGGAAAGAAAATTTTTTCGAACTTACAGCACTACAAAGGTTATATCGGCAGCTGTTAAAACACATTACAACGACGTAGATGATATTGTTATACTAAAAAGAATTTCGTTATTACTGGCAACATCTGGTGATCGTGATGGAGGCAGAAGAACGAGATCAACGAAAGAACATGGTAAGTTTAAAATTACTTGATATTGTTTTGTACCTATGAACTTCACGCAAATGGAGAAAGCAGGGTCGACAATCTGCTAAAACTATTTCCAAAAATATGCCATTGAACAATTTTTCATGGTTGATTTTATGCAAATTATCTAATAAGTTTTCTATTTATTGTTTTAGGTACTTCTACTCCGTCTTTTTCTTCAGGAAATTCCACTGCATCTTCAAGAGGTAGTGATACACCGCTGTCGTCGACTCTAATGGAAAGTGACGATACAGATTTGTAATTGTGATACAATATAGGACTTGAGCAGTGTGGTAATGTGCATTAGGATATAATACGTAAAGTATATCTTTTATTAATATTATTATCGCGTTGTAGGATCATCATGTATGTTTTATTTATGTAGTAGCTTTTTGCAAAAGATTTTTTCTTTTTTTTTGTGGATAGTTATTATTCCAATCATACTATATTTTAAACATATTTTCACTTGTCAGAATTCGAATTGTGCAATTATGTTTATTGCTAAGAATTTCTGAGTTCCTCTTATTTTTGTATAATTTACGATATTTTCATTACTCTAAATAAGTATTATTTAGTTAGTTATTTTTCCCTTTATGTGAATTATATGCAGGGTGTGCCCATTCATTGATAGTTCATATATTAGATATATTGGGGTGCTTTTTTTAGAAAGTATTTTTTTTTATTTTCGCTTCCGACTTAAAATCATGTTGGAAAAGTCCAAAAAAGAATCCCCTGAAAATTTGACTTTTTCATATAAACTTTTAAGTAATCTTTGAAAGCGTTACATTATTTCCCATTTGAAATATACGCAAATTCAGATGTTTTTTAAAATATTTCTGTTCACGACCACTTAATAATAAGTCAATATTTTACCTTCACAGCATTCCGTTACATAGGTGACAAGAGATTTTGTTTAGGAAATTTGTTTCTAAAATATATCGTATCGATAAAATATCGGATTGCAAGTTTAATAATATAAATATGAAAAAATCACAAAGTTTGCGTGTATTTTAAATGAGAAATCTTTTAGCGCCTTGGGGAGTACTTAGACTTGGTGTTAAGAGCTCACAATTTCAGAGGATTCTTGAATATGCAGCACCCTGTTTGTAATTGTTTTCTTGTATGTTGTTATACAGAAGTAACATTTTTTTAAACTTCTCTTTAAGAATTATTACAAAGGTTTGTTAATTGTTTGTTAAACTTCTTTTTTTGTTTTTAATAAATCCATTAAAAATTAACTAATTTGAATATTTCACACCTCCTCAATTACCACAAAAGGGAAATATTAACTTCCAATTTAAGCTAAATATGTAATATAACAAATTGTTTTCAATTGTCTATACCTATATATTCGGTACATAATGGTGACGACACTATGGTGCATAGGTAAAAAATTTTTCAGTTTAAGTACGTACGTACATCAAATTGGTCTATTATTAACAAACAAATAGCTTTTGAATTTTTTACAAACCAATGCTAGGCTACTATTAAGTGTCAGATATATAAAGTCGGTTTATATATATACAATATATAGCTTATATTGGTTGTTAATATTGTACAATTATTGAACTTCCAGGTGAGAACCACATTGGCTCAATATGAGCTAGTAACATTGGGGAAATGTATTTTGGAGATATTACCTCAATATTCATTACCAATATTGGGGTTATATATTTTGCCAATATTAGTTCTGAATTGTATAACAATATTGGGGCTATATGTTTCGCCAATATTGACGCAATATTCGCCGCCCAATTTTGGGTTTTATTGGTTGCCAATATTGGCGTAATATTCGCTTCCAATGTGTGACAGTAAAAACCCTAAATTGCCTACCAATATTGGTGCTATATAGTCCCAATATTGGCACGCCATTGTAACCTATCGTGGCTACCAATATTGCGCCAATATTGGCCCAATATTGCGGGCCAATTTTAGGCTACTTTGGAAAATCAATATTGGCCAATATTGGGGCAATATTGCTTTCCAATGTAGCCTAAAGTTGGCTATATATTGGCGCAATATTCTGCAATATTGCGCCAATATTGGACGTATATTGGAAAATGTTAACATTTTTTTCTATTTCCAATATTGTCGAATATTGGCTCCAATATCTGGCCAATATCGCGCCAAGATAAATTTCTACTAGGGAGAGACCTCAGCTTCACAAAATATGATACCAAGTCTCCTTAAATACCAAAAACAGAAATGATGATCCTCATTTCCCGATTTCAGATTCTACAAGAAAGATATGTCACGTGCATACTATAGGAAACTAATATTTTATCCCAGAATAGTGTTCAAATCCACACGAATCCAGAGGATCATCAATAAAAGAAAAAGATCCTTCTAAGATGAAAATAATCTTTCTGAACCTAAGAACCCTCTATACAGCAGATCGAGGACTCCCTGCATAGATAACGATCTACTGGATAAAACTCCACTGTTTTAATGATAATATCAGACACACAACAACAACTGAGGTGGTTTTTCCGTCTTCACCAAGTAAAAAATCTTATTTTGGAAGAGATAACAGCATTATATTGGTCACATATTCAATATGTTGCATTTTATGTTTAGGTAGGTAAGCTCATTGAAACAACAAAAACAAATTTAAACCATATCCAAAAATCCCATCCCTTATAATTCCTTTCCCTCCATAACTTTTCCTGTTGTCTTAGCAATTGTTTGATTGATACCTAGTAATTATTACGATATTCCCACCCCTTAACATTCTTTTCCCATCTTCACCTGTCCTATATACCTTTTTTTAGATTTTTTTTGTCGTACCAAGTCGTCCCATACTCGACCTTATCACAAAGACTCCTATTTATTTTAACAACAGAGAGAGCCAAAATATCTAAATCATCGACACCAAATCTCCTTTTGTATTAAAACATAAAAATGCAGTTCTTCATTTCTTGATGTTAGGTTCTACAAAAAAGATACGCCAGATGCACATTTCCAGTAACCAAATATCTCAGCCCTGTTTTAACCCACTGTAATCCAGAGAATCACCACCAATCTAAGGTAAAGTTCCTTCTATTCAACCTTAAATAAAGATCCTCGTTGCCTACTTAAGAATCCCCTCTACAGTAAAACGAGGACTCCTTACAGTAATAACAAAACCTCACTCTCTTACAGATAATATCCTACCTCAACTACGACTAATGTGGTTTTGTCGTATTTTCCAAGTGGCAAATTTGTTGCATTTTATGTTGAAGTGTATTTATTTAAACCATAAGAACATCATTGAACAGCGATTGATACCACCAATGCTCACCATATCCAGATATCCCATATCTTAACATTCCTTCTCCATCTTTTCTTTTCCTCTATGTCTTGTCTTAGCGTTTGTTTGACCTATAAAGCTGGCCTATACTCGACCTGACCACAAACATTCCATTCCTGTTAACCAGAGGATCATCAATAAATCAAAAACTCCTCCTTCGAAACCTAACACGAAGATCCTTTTTCTCAACCTAAGCATCCTCTGTACAGTAGAAAACGATCTACTGGACTAAACTCCTCTGTTTTACCGATAATACCCTACTTTATCAACAACTGAGATGGTGTTACAGTTGTTTTTTCATGCTCACCATATCCAGAAATCTCATCCCTTATCACTCCTTCCCCAACTTACCTTTTTTTCTATTATGTCTTGTCTTAGCACTGTACATGTTGGTTTATGTTTTTGTGTTGGATAAATCTTCTGCTACATAGTAAAAGCATCTACTTTGATAAAATCTTTTATTTTTTGTGTAGTTCTTATCTTTCACAAATATATTGATGGCGTATAAAAGAAACAAATGGACAGATATAATTATTTATTTATGTTTAAATAAATCATAATAAAGAATATAATCGCTGCTTTATCTATGTTGAAGAACCACTGACCGTTCCTGTTGCTGAGAACGTTCCAGCAACTGTTCCAGTTACTGATAAATTTGGATCTGATTTATTTGATGGTGGCGCAAGTGGTTCTGCTACAATAGTGTGGTTTAGATTACACTGAAAAATTTAAAAATAACTAATTTTTGGTAGTATTATTTATTATCAAAGATCTTTTGAATATCTGTATAGATCGCCCAACGAAAGTTTGTGACAGCCACGTGGCCTCTCGTTCAATGCGCAGTGGTTTGGTTACGAGCGTTACGATAACAACGACCGTTCTGAAAGCTTGTCAGTGTGGTAGCTGGAATGGTTTTGTAAACTGTATTTAGCTACGAATATGCTGAGAGAGTTTCTGAGTTGTTTTTTAAATGTATGTATTTTTTTAGTTTAAAGTGGGCAGTAACAAATTTATATAAAATAAATTCTTCTTAATTATGTTAGCATCATACATTAAAAATTAATTTAAGATGTATAATATATTTTTATTTCCGTCCGCCACTGGTAGAAAGACTCCGCCTACCTGCGCCGACTAACACGTGGCTGTCCCAAACTTTCGTTGGGAGACCTATACTGATTAGTAAAAGGCCGTACGCTTATAGATATGAACTTTTATGTGTCAGTTGTTGAGATTATTTTCGTTTCTATATGCATCATCAAAATTCTTATGCTCCTGTTACTTCCTGGAAGGTGAAAGAATAATTAATTCTGTATGAGATTAGTTCTTTAACAAAATGTCATATGAGCTAAATAGGATTCAAGTCTGGTGAGTTTTCTGGCCATCATTACTGTGAATAGTCTAAATCGTCAATGCTACTCTTTTTGTGTGATGAGGACTCAATAATTTTTCGAACATATCGATTCCTTAAAGAAAGGTGTTAAGAAAAAAAATATTGGAGAAAAAAGGAACAATGGGGTATGGGAAAGAAGAACAAACCAAGAGCTTGCAGATATGCACAAAGGACCAAGTATTAAGTATGCTAGAGCACAAAGGTTAAAGTGGTTAGGACATGTCGAAAGGATGGCAGAAAGTAGGATCCCAAAAATGATCATTTGCAGAAGCATAGGAGGAAAAAAGAGAAGAGGGAGACCAAAGGAAAGATGGAAGAGCGAAGTAGAAGCGGATTTGAGAACCTTCGGTGTACAAAACGGGACACGCATTTGGCAAAATAAGAAGAAATGACAATTAAAGCCTTGGGCCTTAGATATATCTATCCCCTGAGAATAAGCTTGCCGATCAGTTTTATGCGAAATAAAAGATGGCATTATGTGATTAATTTGTCGCTTTTTTGTCGTGATTTTGTCGTGCAAACAAAAAATTTGTCGCGAATTTTTTTTTTTAAATCAATGGTAGTGCTAACTTGATATCAAGTTAGCACTACCACCTCTTGAAAACGATCTTTCATTAATCGGACAAATGTTTTATCTGGTGCATAATTTGCCGCTTTTTTGTCGTGATTTTGTCGTGCAGAAATAAAATTTGTCACGAAATTTTTTTGCCTTAAATCGATGATACTGCTAACATAGCATCAAGTTAGCACTACCAACTATCTTCTGATACTCTAATAAAAATCTCGGCTAGCGCATAATTTGTCGCTTTTTTGTCGTGATTTTGTCGTGCAAAAATAAAATTTGTCACGAAATTTTTATGTTATTTCAATGATAGCGCCAACTTAATATCAAGTTAGCACTTCACCACCTTTTGAAAACGGTCTTTCAATGATCGGACGAGTTTCGCATCTAGTGCATAATTTGTCGCTTTTTTTTCATGATAATGTCTTGCGAAAAATATGTGTTGTGGTATTGAAAAAAATTAATATTAGTGCCAACTTTATATTAAATTAGTACAACCGCACATTGATAAATGTCTTTCAATATTCGGATGTAAATCTTGTACCCACATAATTGATTCCTTTTCTGTCGTGCGAAAAAATTTTATTTTATTTTTGCACGACAAAAAGGCGACAAATTATGCACTACATAAGACATTTGTCCGATCATTGAAAGATCGTTTCCAAGAGGTGATTTAAAAAAAAAACTAGCGACAAATTTTTTGTTTGCACGACAAAATCACGTCAAAAGAGCGACAAATTAATCACATAATGCCATCTTTTATTTCGCATGTGGTAGTGCTAACTTTATAGAGGTTAAAAAGACTTCTCTTTCAGACAAACTTTTATTTCCTGATGAAGTAATTTTACCTTTAGTAAGTGGCTGCTAATACCGATTGGTATATAAACGTTTGTATACCAGAAGTTATCGGGAATCATCCTACATCAGGACAATACAATGTGAAAACTTGCTTTCGATCCAAGAACGGGGTCGTACTAGCAATGGCCGCTTTGGGATTTTGATCTGATATAATGCCCGGCTGTTTTTAGTTTAGTTTGTGCTTGATAAAAAGACAATCTAGTTCTTGGAGCTTCAAAACGTCGAATTGATAGACAATCCAGCGTATAGTCCCGACCTAAGTCCAAACGACTTCTTCATGTTCCCAAAGATAAAGAATTCAATGCGGGGGCAGCGATTCCAGTTGTCAGAAGAAGCCATCGATGCGTTTAAAACAGTGATTTTGGAGGTGTCAACTGAAGACTGGAATGACGACTGGAATTTTACCGATTGGTTTGAACGTATGTAAAAGAGTATCGATTTTGGTAAGGCATATTTTGAAAAGCAATAAAGGCTATATGCAAAACTGAAAAGCAAACCCTCGTATAAGCTTTATAATAAAATTGGAAAATTATAGAAACTTACCATGAGTAGTAGTACCACTCCAATAACAGAAAATAAATAAAATACCTTCATACTGTAAAAAATGTTTGGTAAATATCAACAAAAAGGTAATGTTAATTTTTAAATAGTAACTTAATACAATACAGATCAGGAAATAGTTGTCACATTAGTTTATTTTATGTTTTTTTATTGATTATAATTTGATAATTATTTATTTTTGTGCGAAAATATGTTACCTAAAATTTGGGCTCAAGGTTTTATAAAACTAAAAACCGGAACAAATTTATTTTTCTATCTGAATTTTCTAAAGAGAAATTTGTCAGATATACCTAATACGTTTTCTTATTCTTATTATAATCGAAATCTAAAAATATATCTTTTTTTGATAACTCATCGCCGTAGGATGTATGAGATTACAATGTAAAAAAATGAAATTGAAACAGGAAACTTTTTCATTTAATAAATTTGTAAGAATTTCAAACTGGTAGAAAATCCCTTGACAAAATTTGAATTCATAAAGTTTCTTAAAGTATGAAATTTTTATATTGTAATACAAGTGTTACAATGACAGGTTTCGTAGTACGAGTGCAGTTTGTGAAACGAACCGCGAAGCGGTGAGTTTCGCAACAAACCAGTACTACAAACCGTCATTGTAATTCGAGTGTTACATACTATTTTTTGAAGTTATACTTCTATACGGACACTCTGTGGAATGAATTAGTATGTAGCTAAATGGGAAAAATCATTACATATGTAATGGTGTGAGTAAGAGAGAGACAGAATCACATATAAGGTATATTGTTCGGTAAAAACAAAGATGAAATATTTACTACATGTTATTAGTCATCACTATAAGTCCTTTGAATACCGTTTAAACATTCATTGCATTGAAAAGAGATAGATATACAACAAACAGTCTGAGCTATTGTTATTGTATTACATTGACGTATCGCATTATGTTTGACATATTATTTTATAATTCTGTCCAGTAAGTATACATATTAAGTTTAGTATTTTATATTAATAATAATATTCAGTAATAAGTATTGTATTGTAGTCTAAAATACCGTCACATGGTTGCATTATATCCTTCACTATGCTTTTGAATCGAAGACATGCGTGTGAGTTAAAACCTGTTCCTGCAAAGTTACTGAAAAGTGCAGTTCAAAGTGCGTTAAAATTTTGTAAAAGTGTGTACCTATATGTTGTTAGAAAATGTTTTGCATTGTTTTCTAGTGTTTTAAAATCTGTAATAGCCCACGGTAAGCAAATCGGGTTTTGTAGACACTTTTTTTGTACATTGATCGTTTTACTGTTTGGTTTTCGTGTTTGAAGTAAGGACACACATCAACTGGTCTAATTTTTCTTAGTATTTATTTAATTTAATACAGTTAATTAAAAAAAAATTATTTCTACTTGCCTGTCTTTGTAGTCATTAAGTTTTATTAGTTAACAGTGCATAGAAGTATAACTTCTGCCGGCTGTCCCACTGACTGCCATACCCTTTTTTTTATAATGAACTTTTAAAAGTATAAAAAATAAATAAAATGAGAGTTTTTCAAAATATTTATTTATGTTGGCCATCTTGACACTTTTGACACTTGACAGTTTAAATGATTTTAAATTTGAACATTTGTTAAATTTGTATAAAATATTCTGAATTTCGCAATATCGCTGATGATAATGTAGTTAATAATTTACTACAACATAATTCTTGATTTACTACCTGAACTCTTCCATCTTTCGTTGACTATCAGTGCAGTGCAACCAATTGTGTAAAACAAAAAGTTACCAAAAACAGTGTTGCAATGAATCTATTTTGATACTGTTTTTAGTGTCGAAATAGAAACTTTGTGAACGTGAATTATAAAATAGTATATTGTAATACAAGTGTTACAATGACAGGTTTCGTAGTACGAGTGCAGTTTGTGAAACGAACCGCGAAGCGGTGAGTTTCGCAACGAACCAGTACTACAAACCGTCATTGTAATTCGAGTGTTACATACTATTTTTTATAATGAACTTTTAAAAGTAAAAAAAATAAATAAAATGAGAGTTTTTTGAAATATTTATTTATGTTGGCCATCTTGACACTTGACAGTTTAAATGATTTTAAATTTGAACATTTGTCAAATTTGTATAAAATATTCTGAATTTCGCAATATCGCTGATGATAATGTAGTTAATAATTTACTAGAACATAATTCTTGATTTACTACCTGAACTCTTCTATCTTTCGTTGACTATCAGTGCAGTGCAACCAATTGAGTAAAACAAAAAGTTACCAAAAACAGTGTTACAATGAATCTATTTCGATACTGTTTTTAGTGTCGAAATAGAAACTTTGTGAACGTGAATTATAAAAAAATTATTTTAATCTGAAATTTCGTTGATAAAAATCTAATCGTTTTTTTTATGTGATTCAGTATATGAAATTTAATACTACGAGAGTGCTCACTGCTCACAGTAGTTAAAATTTTGCAAACATATTTTGATAATTTTTTTTTGAAGTGATACTACTTTTGGGGCCTTACGAAAAAATAAGGAGGGTTAATATTTACGATGCGCACGCACACCGTCAACAAAAACCGAGCGCGCACCGTCACGATCACCGTCACGAAAAACCGACACGACACTATGAAATTATCTGGTTTTGTGTTCGTGAGACTGATATTTCAAATTAGATTTTCACTTGTTAATTAATTTAGCTCATTTTTTATTGTGTATATAAATTTTATGAGCTTAGAAATGTTTTGACCCTTAAAATATTAAAAATAGTATATTATTCATTGGTTGAATCAATTATAAATTATGGAATAATAATATGGGGCAGTGCAAGTAAAATAACAACTTCTAACCTCTTTATAGCTCAAAAATACATAATAAAGATCATGATGTTTAAAAATAAAAGATTTTCCACAGATCTACTCTTTCAAGAAAGTCAACTATTGACATTAGAACAGTTATATATAAAGGCTGTAATACGCTTTATGCTTAGTACTCAGTTTACAGACAAAAAATAACACATAATCAAAATACTCGTATTGCTAAAAACCAAAATCTAACATTGACATTATCCAGAAATTCTGCAACTCAGAGGCATATAAGTTATACTGGTCCTACAGTTTACAATGTATTACCTGATTTCATTAGGACTAAACCATTTAAGGTTGTTAAACACAAAATAGGTCAGTGGATATTGGAAAGTAACTTTTGCTTAAATTTTTAGACTGTTTTCTTGTAAGATGTTTTGTTTCCTCAATAATAATTGATAATGTTAATAATATTTACATGTTAAATACAAAACAATTACAAATATTATTTATAACATAATTTATAACTTTAAATATAAGAAATTAACTAGAATAGATAGATAACCAACACACACAGATTTTTAAAATCCATTTTGTTGGTAACTATTTATTAGTACTTTACATAAATGAGTTTTAGGTAGTGATTTAAATTCGAATTGTAAATAAGATGTATTGTATACTAATAAAAAATTTGAATTTGAATTTGAATATTTTAATATTTACTTGATATTTATTGAAAATAGATAGAATAGCAGCAAAAGGCCATAAATGTGATGTATTATTTGAAAAAAATAATTATAAATAATTTTAAAAATAAAATTTTATACCGAAATTATACTAAAACCAATTTTTATTATCCTCAATTCTTAACTATTCATATTTATGGCCTTTTACTGATGTTGTATCTATCAAAACTATAATTCAGAGTAGAATTGTCATAAAAAAGGCAACTAGATTAGATGTTTATTGGGTTGGCTGTTAGCCGGTATCACTACGACCTTTGCAGATCTATTGTGGCCACCCATTATCTCAATAATAGGATTAGAGAACCTTGTCCAGTCCTGCCCTCTTAATGGGACTTAATAGCCTTGAAAGCGACCACTCCGCATAACTTGGAGCAGCCAGTTTCTCCTCTCCCAGTACTAGATACCGCGTCCTTGCAAGGCCTTCGCATTGGCATGGACATGAACTGCGATTTCCTCCTCCTCTTGACAGTGTCTTCATCTGCTAAGTTCAACTGACTCATGTGTTTCTTGAGCCTGTCAAGAGACTGACAATCATTCTGACATCGCTTCGCCTTTGTGATAGCAGCTCTGCAGTAAACTTCGCCGAGTGTCCCTTTATGAAGACTTTGGCTTGTCGCTTGCCCGGTGATTTTTCCCACCACTCCTGGGCCTTCTCTAGCCTCCATTTCTCAATGGCTGCCTTTCTGAATGTGTCAGCAACTCCGCCGAATGGTTCCGGGCAATCATTCGGGTATTAGCTCCCGCACGGGCCAATCCATCAGCCTTCTCATTGCCTCGAAACCCTGAGTGTCCAGGTATCCATGCCAGTGTCAGAGAATTTTGACTTGCGGCATGTGTCAGGGCCCCAACGCAGTCCCACACCAGCTGTGAGCTTATTTGTGCCGAGACTATCGCCTTTAGAGCTGCTTGGCTGTCCGAGTATATGACTACTTTTTTACCCGTTATACCCTGACTTACGATCTCCGTTGCACAGTGTTGTATGGCCATTACTTCAGCCTAAAACACTGTGGCATACGCACCTAGACTTAGTTGGGCTTTTATCCTGTGTCCTCTACTGTACCTGACCCTGTGCCTCTCTCAGTCTTTGAGCCATCGATATACCAGATTGACTCCCCTTGGAGGCAACTAAGAATAAATATCAAGTAAATATTAAAATATAAATAATAAAAAATAAGCAAAATTAATAAAACAAGTGGAAATCTAATTCGAAATTTCAGTATCACAAGCGCAAAAATACTAAAATGTAGCTGGCAATTTTGTGTCCTGTCGGTTTTATGTGACGGTGTTCGTGACGGTATAAGAATGGTTTTTCGTGACGATGTACTTTAACAGTTTAAATACCTGATAACTGAAATCTACAACTTAATATCTAGCCTTTTACTTTACTGTTCAAAAGACAATGACTGAATTACTCTTGAAAATGTGGACAAATTTTAATAAAAATTTTTAGGGGTGTTCAAGTAGATTCTAAAATGGTTTCAATTCAGTTTTTTGTCAACTATAAAATGCTTTTTTAATTAATTACCCTTTAAATGTATCTAAGAGCAAAATTAGGGGTATCAGATACACCTGCAAACTATAAGATCTTTTGTGTCCCTCTTTTCTTGCTATAATTCTGATGTTTCTCTAGCTCGTCTAGTCCTATCTTTCTTAGAAAGTTTAGGATACCGTTGGGTATCAAGTTAGGCCTTTCTCTTCTATTTCACATGACCCTAGATATATGACCCTAAAATTACGTAATCCAATGCATTCTAAGAGTATATGTATTAAGGTTTCATCCTCTACCTCACAAAATCTGAATTTTGCTTCATCTACCAATCCTAGTTTCTTCACGTGTCCTCTTAACCAGCAATGCCCACTTAATATTTTAGTTATAATATGGAGGTTGTTTATACTCAGGTTAAAACAGCTGAAAGAGCTCTTCTGGTTACAGATTACCAGGAAACTCTTCGATTGTCTTAGTGCTTCTAGATCGTTCAGTACTTGGATTTTTCTCTATCTACTTCTTTTCTTCGGAGAGCGAGAGGGGTAACTAGAAGAGACCGGGTGCGAAATAAACAAATAAGAGAAGACCTAGAAATTAAACCAATGACTGAATTTATCGAAAAAAGACAGCTAAGCTGGTGGTGCCATTTACATAAGATGAAAGAACAGGAACAAGTTAAAAAAGTATTGGAGGCTAAAGAGTATGGAAAGCGTAGAAAAGGCCGCCCCCAAGAAACGTGGAACGAAGCAATAGGCAAGATATTAAACAAAAGAGGAAAAGGATGGAATGAAGCAAAGGCTTTGGCACGTGACAGAAAGAAATGGGAATTTGTGGACTCCAAGTAGTGCAATACAACCTTACACCTAACGGTAAAAAGGAATTTCAGATTATATACTTCTTTTCTTAGTTTTTTACAAGTGTACTACTGCTGATGTCACAAGATAGTTCTGGTCCCAAGTATGGGGTTTTAGCTTTTTTTACCAGCTTTTCTGCAGTTTCGTTTTCATCTATTTTATGTCCTGGAACCCATAAGAGGCATTTGCAAACCATTTTTGAACTGATTGTATGAGAGTTCAGAGCTTTGATAGCTGCTTGACTATCTGACATGATTACAATCTTTTGTCTACGATAGTTCCTTTCTATATTAAATTGTACACATCTTTGAATGACACGGATTTCCGCTTCAAAAATGCTTTCTGAGTATTTGGGTCTGTGTCCAAAAATCCCTGATCCTGTTCCTTTATCTGTCTTGGAGCCATCCGTATACCATTTAATGTCATTTTGGCATGGACCCATTCAGATTTACTACCCAGTTTTGTTTTGAATTTACTCAAAAAGTTAAATTTATTTAGCATGTTATCTTGTGGCATTTCACAAGTTTGATCAAATTGAAGTTATCTAGGTCTGTCCTTGATTGTTACTTCTTTGACCACTCTATATATTAGTTTTTTCCTTACACCTTCTACTTGAATGTGTCTAGAGTAAGACACCACTTGAGTGGAGATGCAACTCCCTCCTGCGGACAACTTCTGGTCGTATTGATAGAGATAGTAAGTTGGCCTATCGTTATTTCTGCAATTGTGTGAAGTATTGTCAAAGTCCCCTCTATGTCTAGAAAGGCACATATCAAGGTTCCTTTTTTGTTTAGAGCGTCTTGGATTAGTCAATTGTATCAAGGTGTTCTCCGTTGGTTTTCCCGCTTAATATGCATGTTGACGATGGTGCATTGGCACCTGTTCCAGGACTTCTATTTTAATATAATCGTCTACAGCTTTTTCCAACATCTTAAGAACAAACGATGTAAGGCTGATTGGTCTAAGGGATTTTGGGCGTGTGGTGTCCCGTTTTCCTGTCTTTGGGATGAAGGTGATTCTGACACTACTCCAATTTCTGGTATATATTCCAGTTCAACACAGATCCGACTGTTCGTTTAATTTATTTACCTTGCTTATAGGTTTATTTATTGGATGCAAAGCGACCAGAACGGTGCTATTTTTGGAGTAGAGATGGCGCACTTGCGAATTTTTCTTACTTTCGCAACTTTTGACATCAAGTACCAGCCATTCTATACCAGGGATGTCTCTTCATTAGTGACTGAAGAGACAAGCCTATACTGTACTGATGAGGTCTAACAAGACCGAAATATGTCTACAGTTTGTTTTTCCTTTGTATAGACTTGTTAATATTTATATCTGCGTCGCAGCATCATGTGCATTTGAGTTAGGAATTCTAACCATGCACAAATCTAGGTATCTACCTGGAGATTGACAGCATTACGCAAGATACTTGTATCATTTTTCATCTTTCTATTATAACACTGTCATAACGCTCCGTTCGTTTATATATATATATACCCAACACTTTTGCTAGCCAAGTGCAATACCTTACTTGGTTATGCCGCACTGATGACGGCTAACGAGCCAGAAACATGCATGTCTGCGGTTACCATTCCTACTCGTGACCCTATGATCCTTTTTGCGTACATGCCCGTTAATTTAATATATATATATATATATATATATATATATATATATATAAATTCTAGTTAGGGACTAGCAGGTACAGTGGTCAAGGCAAAAAGGTTTAAAGTGAAACTCTTTTTTGATTTGTTAAGCTTTCGGAAACTTTTATTTCCTTCATCAGAACATCAAGGTGAGTTTGTAAACATGATGGTAATGAGTAAGTTCATCCAAAAGAAACATTAGAGGCAGTATTAATATATATTAGAGGTACATAATGTGTTAAAGGAAACATAATATTAAAAACATCCATTAGGTTTGTTGTTCGTTTGTATACAAAAACTAAATTGTATAGTTTATAAAATCTAGAAAGAACTCACTTTTTCAGTGTTTGGGTGGTGGTGATCCTTTTGCGTACATGCCCGTTAATTTACCCCTTTTGTATATATATATATATATATACCTTACTTGGTTATGCCGCACTGATGACGGCTAACGAGCCAGAAACATGCATGTCTGCGGTTACCATTCCTACTCGTGACCTTATGATCCTTTTTGCGTACATGCCCGTTAATTTACCCCTTTTGATATATATATATATATATATATATATATATATATATATATATATATATATATATAGAAGAATTTCAACAAAATTGAAAACAATCACAGGGAGTTCAGCCTATGGGGGGTTGTTTAGTTGTTTAAAGTAAACTCTGTTTTTACAAAACCAAGCTTTCGAATTTTAATTAATTCTTTTTCAAGGCTACAAAATAAAAAAGTGAGGTTAACATGTTTACATTGTATAAAATATTACTTACAGTAAAGTTGAGTGTTGTTAAAATAATGAAAATCAAAGAACATGACTTTAAATATACACTAAATTATTGTGTATAAACAGTAGTTGTTAAATATTATTAATTAGACCAAAAAGACATTTGACATTGTCACTATTTACAATTGTTGACTACATAGGTGTGTTGTTACTAATCCAAATACTAATATAAATTCAAATTTCTCAGATGGATTTAAAAACTTTTAAATTTGGTAGTATTAAATTAACAATTTAATTTAATTTAATTTAATTATGTATTGTTGTTTGAAAATTTAAGATCTTTATTTTTCAGATATTGAGGATGTCAGTACATTACAAGACAAACGGAGATGGAAAGGCTATGAGTAGTTGCCAGTTACTCATTTGTATTGCAATAGTCAATTACAAAAACAAGTATCTAACCTCTGCAGGTATCAACCTATCACATTACAAGTCTTAATTACACCTGTCTAATAGGCAGCAAGTAACTATCCCCTGCGGAGTTAATGTGATAGGTTGATACCTGCAGAGGTTAGATACTTGTTTTTGTAATTGACTATTGCAATACAAATGAGTAACTTGCAACTACTCATAGCCTTTCCATCTCCGTTTGTCTTGTAATGTACTGACATCCTCAATATCTGAAAAATAAAGATCTTAAATTTTCAAACAACAATACATAATTAAATTAAATTAAATTAAATTGTTAATTTAATACTACCAAATTTAAAAGTTTTTAAATCCATCTGAGAAATTTGAATTTATATTAGTATTTGGATTAGTAACAACACACCTATGTAGTCAACAATTGTAAATAGTGACAATGTCAAATGTCTTTTTGGTCTAATTAATAATATTTAACAACTACTGTTTATACACAATAATTTAGTGTATATTTAAAGTCATGTTCTTTGATTTTCATTATTTTAACAACACTCAACTTTACTGTAAGTAATATTTTATACAATGTAAACATGTTAACCTCACTTTTTTATTTTGTAGCCTTGAAAAAGAATTAATTAAAATTCGAAAGCTTGGTTTTGTAAAAACAGAGTTTACTTTAAACAACCCCCCATAGGCTGAACTCCCTGTGATTGTTTTCAATTTTGTTGAAATTCTTCTTTAACTAGTCAGCCGTGACTACTTTCAGCTATATATATATATATATATATATATATATATATTAGTAAAAGTGGTTATTGGGTAAACAGCAATACTTAACGTTAAATAAAACTCTTTAGAGTATTTTTAATCCAAGCTTTCGCAATTACTTTATTACATTATCAAGGAGCTACAAAATTAAGAGTGACAGAATGCAAGTAGAAATAAATTATAAATTTATACTTACATCTCTGTGAGGTTATAACGTTGTTGTTCTAAAAGAAATTAACATGAGTAAATAATAAATTATAAAATTAAAATGATGTTTTTTATAAGTATTATCAAATTGATGTTTCTCACAAGATATGACATTAATGATTAAATAGTCATGTAACTATGATATCAAAAGTAATAAATTAGAGAACTAACTATAAGGTATTAGGAATAATAAAAAAAATGAATTATAATGAAACAAAAATTTTAACTTCTGAAAAAAATTTAACAAAACGAATCTTTCTTGAAATGACATTTATTTATCAAAATAATAATTGCATAAATAAAAAATCAGATATTGACCATTTAAGTAATTTATATTCTTATTTACTTCATTTAGATTCAAATCCTTTTTCAAATGTGTAAAAAGAGCGAGCTTTCAAGTTAGTTTATGAGTAAATACTAAAAATTATTAGGAATAATAAGAAAAATAATAAATAAACTACACATTTGTAATTAATAAAAAAACAAAATGTAGATTTTCTTGAAAAACTTAAAATAAAAAAGACATCTAACAAATCTACAGTTTAAAGTTGTTAATGAACAAATAAATATTACAAATTCTCCACAATTAAACTATCTACTTTAATTGAATTTACATTTTGTGATACATAGATAAGATATAATTATAATTCAAATATATTAAGTTATTGTAAAGATCAGCAGATAGTTTTTTCCTGGTTTTTCTATATCATTGCACAGTTATACTGATCTTAGAGGGATATACATCCAGGATAATCCCTTAGGGCTAATAACATCTAAGCTTTAATATTGTTATATCTTAATACTTCCATAATTTATAAATTTTTTTTTTTTTTATTATTCCTAATACCTTATAGTTAGTTCTCTAATTTATTACTTTTGATATCATAGTTACATGACTATTTAATCATTAATGTCATATCTTGTGAGAAACATCAATTTGATAATACTTATAAAAAACATCATTTTAATTTTATAATTTATTATTTACTCATGTTAATTTCTTTTAGAACAACAACGTTATAACCTTACAGAGATGTAAGTATAAATTTATAATTTATTTCTACTTGCATTCTGTCACTCTTAATTTTGTAGCTCCTTGATAATGTAATAAAGTAATTACGAAAGCTTGGATTAAAAATACTCTAAAGGGTTTTATTTAACGTTAAGTATTGCTGTTTACCCAATAACCACTTTTACTAATAACAAATATTACTATTAATTATATATATATATATATATATATATATATATATATATATATATATATATAACGTTGACTGCAACTCCACGATTGACTTCACGTTATATATATATATATATATATATATATATATATATAACAAAAAAGGGGTGCCAAGTATGCGTACCTATAACAAACAAAAGGGGAAAAATTAATGGGCATGTACGCAAAAAGGATGATAGGGTCACGATAGGACTCTTGTGTGAGTTTCGTTGTTTGTGTTTTTCGCTTTTTAATACATGTTTCCCTACCATCCTTTGCTCCCAAGTACTCAACACTCTTGCTGGCCAAGTGCAATACCTTACTTGGTTATGCCGCACTGATGACGGCTAACGAGCCAGAAACATGCATGTCTGCGGTTACCATTCCCTATTCGTGACCCTATCATCCTTTTTGCGTACATGCCCATTAATTTTTCCCCTTTTGTTATATATATATATATATATATATATATATTGCCACGTATTTTAATGAAATTAAAAACAAAATCAAATTTTGAAAAATAAATAAATTAATTAATTGAAATTCAACTCCAGCTGAGTTCGGTAGTGGTTTCTCTACTGGCAAATTGTGCCCACCTCAGCCGTAGAGGGTAAGTACCAAAATAAAGTGAGTACGCCACCGATTTGTACGGTTAAAATCGGAAACCCCTGATGTTCCAGGCACTACTTCACCCACTGGAGATAATTAAATAAATTCAAAATATTAAACAGTACTATATTGCACAATAAAAAAAAAATATCGATAAAGTGAGCTAAATAAAACAAAATATCAACTAGACCCTTCTTTAATAAAAATTAAGAATTTACACAACTGTCAAGCATCGTGCTTGACAACGCTATTGATATTTATATAAAAAAAAGAATATATGAATAATATTAAAAGATAAATTTACCAATATGTGTGATCACACTCAATACAATAAAAAAAGACAAGAAAAATAGATTTTTTTCTTAACTACTATAGTTGCGACTTAAATCTAATTAGGCTTATCTGTTAATCCTCGGCGTCTCTAATAGTTAGGTCGGTTCCAAAAACCAAGCCTGTTCCAAAACCAATAGGCTTGCACCAACCACAATAACTTAAGCTTGAACTAAGTATCAGGTCTGCACCCAAAATTAAAGCCTGTATCTAGCGCTGTATCTTTTACACCTGTATCTAGGACCCTATTAAGATAGGGTTGTTTTATTTCTTAAAACTCGTGACACCCCTGGCTGGTAAACGGGTGGAACAATATTCTCGTTGCTAATTGCACCAATCGGGAATTCTACCACAGTTCACCGTCTGAACGGTTTTAAATCACCAAATCTACCTACTGTCTGCTCTATGGGCTACCACAGAAGATTTCCTAAAATCCGCTAAAGCGATTTTCCTTACGAATCCAACAAAACTACTGAAAATCTCACTCCAATACTTGTTCGTTAGGAAAACTGAGGTTTAATTTCGTAAATCCAAAATGAATTGTCTCCGATGAATAGAGATTACAACTTAAACCCCGAAAATCTTCTCAATGCCACGTTCTTACGACAAAGGCTGGTAAAAGAAAGGCCTGGTTCTTTCATATCACATGCACGAAATTTTGACACACGTCGAAATAAGAGGTGGCCTCTACTACTATAGGGACAATAACCGTAGGATCTCCAGCTACCAATTTACGAACAAACAGTAGTCGTTAGATACGACTAATCTTATTATTTATCAAGATATCGATAAAAATCTCAACATTATCTAATCCCTCGTTCATTTTCGATTTTATTAAGCAAGATAGAAATATAACTGAACACTGACTGTAGAACACTAATCGTCAAATTATCGACAAAAGAAGAGAAATAGTACCTCAAGGATTCATAAACGTAATTTTAATAAATATACTTCTAAAAAATAATTCCAGCGATATCAGGGATAATTTATGGCTAGAATAATAAATAATAGCTGGCGATTATCTATGCCGAACCAGATCAACCGGTTCCCGACCCAAATAAATCTTTAATAATGGGAAATTTCAAGGTAGGAAGACGCTTATGTTTACAATTGAATATTTATCACTTGCGAAAATTTAACCCGTGAGATATATATATATATATATATATATATATATATATATATATATATATATATATATATACAAATTTGTTTATTATCCATAAAAATGGAAACATTAGTAGGCTTTGTTCATAAAACTAATAAACTTTTAAATATATAAATAATTTTTTAATTATATGTTGTATAATGACATGACATTAATAAATTAGCGATAAAAATATCATAACTAATTAAAAAAAATAGTTTATCTATACCTATAATAATATATTATTTTTTTAGAATATCGATAATATTACTTTCGTAGAATTAATTATTATAATGCTTAACGGAGAAAAAGTAATTAGTAAATATTTTCATAAAAACGAAAACTTACCAATTTTCTATTTGAAATATATGGTAAGTAGTTATTTACAGGGATCTGTCGATATGGTAAAATATTATGTATCACTTAGGATTATCATATTCGTATTCAACGACCCAAAAAACCGCCAAGTTCCAGGTGTGCACTGATTTTGTACAGAATTTACATGGAAGAAGAGGTAAATACCCTAGGTACCAAGTGCCGCAGAGACTTTCGACACCATGATATTCGTGTTCAGCGACCCTAAAAACCCCGAGTACATAAATTGAACCCATTTCGAATACTTACCGGGTTGTAATTTTTCTATCTATTGTCTGTTCGGAAATTCGGAATGCACTTTTCGACTATTCTTAAAAACTCTGTTTATGTAGCCAACAACCTAAAAAGCATAGTGCACGATATAATGCAACCATGTGACGGTACTATGGACTACAATACAATACTCATTACTGAATATTACTATTAATATTATCTATTAATATAAAATACTAAACTTTATATGTTTACTTACGTGACAGAATTATAAAATAATCTGTCAAACACAATGTGATACGTCACTATGATATTCAAAACATTAGGTCAGACTGTTTTTTGTATATCTATCTCTTTTCAATGTACTGAATGTTTAAACGGTATTCAAAGGACTTATAGTTATGACTAAACACGTAGTAAATATTTTTTTTTTATTGGGACCCTATTTTGCCTTTTTAAAGCACGCCTGTGCGTGTTTAAATCGAACTTTCAAACACGCGCGTTTTTTAAAGTTACCATGGCAACATAACAAATTCAAAAACGTTCATTGTAAATGACAATTTTTTTATTATTGATTTGACAGGAGTATACTTGTAACGTCAAATAAAATATTACTAACAAATTTAAAACCTTTATTCAAACATTATTTAACAGTAATTTTAATTTTTTAAATGAATATGAATAGTGCAGTTAGTATTGTTTGATATAGTAATTTGTCGATTTTTTAAATCGGAGGAAATGCTATTTAAATTAATACCGCTAACACTCTCTGAACACAATGAGGTTTCACTTCCATTAATGGCACTACCAATAACGTTTGAAACATGATTCTTATTGTTAATGCTCTCTTCAACGTAACCACTCGCTACAGCTGCCGATTTCCATCCTACTTGTCGTTGGATTTGATCTATTGTCATGCCACTATTTGCCATAATGGTAGCGGACGTACGTCGAAATGCATGTCCCGTGTATTTCTCAGGATCATCCAATTTAAGATAACGTGCAATTTGCAACGGACATGATCCAAATGTATTAATACCAACTACTTGATTGGTACATTTCCCTTTATCATATCGTAAGAAAACTCGGTCTGTACTTACATTTTGCGGGCGCAATGATAAATACTGCTTCACCAAACGCACATAACTAATTGCATCATTATCGGCTACAGTAAAACGCCGAGCCTTTATTGTCTTAGACGGTCGGATAGTAATAACCAATACGCTTCCTTCTTCTTTGATATCATGTAAGCGCAAATCGCATAATTCACATCTTCTAGAAGACCCAAAGATGCCGAAAATGGCTACCACCTTCAAAAATAAATACGTTATGTCCGGCGCATCTATGAAAAACTTCCGCAAATCATTTTCTTTGAAAACATACGCCTTCTTGGCTACATCATTCTTGCTAATTGCCTTCATGAATGCGTGCACTTTTACAAATGATTTTATATCAACTCCTTTGTTTAACCTCAACAAACATTGCAATTTCGAATGGATAGCCCACATAGTCGACGCCTTGTATTGCTCCGACATTTTCTGAAGGTAAGCAAGCATAACTCGTTCATTTATATCTGTTACCTTTTGATCTTCCAACCATGTGATAAACTTGGCGTATTCTTTTTCATATGCGTCTTTAGATTTTTGCGGTATCAACCGCGATTCTGCTTTACTATTTAAAAAATCGATATTAGAATTCATTTTTAAGCACTGCGGTGACAACAATTATTCTTTGATGACAGATTGCGATCAATTTTTGATATTCTCATTTCCATAACAACCAAAGGTATATTTATTTCATATCACGAATTCGACCATTTTTAACTCCCATTTTTTTTAGTAATAATACCAGTATTTATGATTTAAAACTGCACCAATAAAAAAAAATAGCGTAAAGTATTCGTGCATAACTAGTCTTAAAAACACTTGCTCTATTTCAAGCACTCCGGCTGCGCCGTCGTGCTTGAAAAATCGCGCGTGTTTTAAAGACCTTTTTATGCACTTATACTTTAATATACTAATCTTTGTTTTTACCGACCAATATACCTTATATGTGTTTCTGTCTCTCTCTTACTCACACCATTACATATGTAATGATTTTTCCCATTCAACCCCACACAAATCTTTTCCGCCGAGTGTACGAATAGAAGTATAACTTCAAAATGCCGATAACGAAAATCTTCTGTCGGCATTTTTTGTCGACATGAAGTATGAATGCAAAAAAAACAAAAATTAACTTTGGACAAAACTATACCTACCTCCTCCCAGCTTGATTTTTATGACGGATTCACTGTAGCATTTCAAAAAAATCTACCTTTGATGTCAAGTCAATTTAGAAATTATTTTTTGATGAACCCTAACTCTAGGCAACCAGAAGTATATTTTTAATATTGGTTTACTATATTTTTGGGTTTAAAGTTGGTAAAAATATCTAGAATTCAAAATTACGGTGTCTCATTCCATTCGAAACAACTCGAAAACGTCCGATTACTTACGAACCGGCTTTCGTCGGAGAACTTGCGTTCAACCCGAGAACAGAGTCGTACTAGCAATGGCCGCTTTGGGATTTTGATCTGATATAATCCCCGGCTGTTTTTAGTTTAGTTTGTGCTTGGCAAGTTTTAAATAAGGCACTTGTTTAGGGTATATCGTTTTGAGTCTGCTGTACTGATTTTTAAAGTACAATCTAAGTTGTTATGGTGAAATTAACCGTGAGTTTATACAGCGAATAAGATAATGTAACGGGATAACCGTAAAGGAAGGGACCTTAATTTGAAAGATTGTTGTTGACAGTTGATTTTTAGAAGTTTGTAAAAAAATCAACTGACCATTTTAAATAATGTTTCTAGAAAATTCTGGAAACTTCTAAAGACACTGACTAGATTAAATAATGTTGTATATAAGGGGATGCATGGGCAGTTTAAGTCAGTTCGAGTCAAGTGTTCACAAGAGTTCATTGTATTGTCAAGTAGTTAGACGTTATCCAGCAGAGTTCAGTGTATCTTAACAATTTTGTAAATAAATTGTGTAAAAAGCCCCCATACGTGTTTCAATAAAATAAAGAATAAGATAAGCAAATAGAACATACGTTTATACATATACTGAAAAAAAGTAAGAAATAAGGAATTAAATAAGAATGGACTTATTTTTCATTCTTATCTTATTTTACTTCGGAAATTGAAGTACCTACGCATGTGCAGACTGCAGACAAATGACAGAATTGTTTCATTCCTAACCTTCAATATTTTTTCGCGAAGAAAGAAAAATAATATTTTACTAAACAAATATAAAAGAGTTTCCGGTGAAATGTGAAACGACCATACATGAAAATTGAAAATTAGGTGAAAAGTTTTGGCGCACAAAGTACAATAAACATGAAGTTGTCAGTAGACATGAACGTCATTGTCATAAAAAGCCGTGATTTCATTGGTTGATTCTTATTTCTTAGATGACTGTATAAACGGACCAATTTTTGTCTTATTCCTTATGCTATTTCTTATTTTATCTTATTTGCTGTATAAACCCACGGTAAATTTTGCTCGCCGCAAATTTTTTCGTTTTGTTAAGAAGCAACGCCATTTTGGTAAATTTGGAATTTATATCTTTGAGAGACCAAAGAAGATTTATTTAGTCCTGGAAACTTCTACATCATATTTCCAGAAATAATCCTATATCTGGTCATGTTTTGGTATGTTTGCAGAAATAATTGAAGACCTTACAAATGATAACGAAAAAAAGCTCAAACAACAGAAAAACAAACACAGAGATGAGAAAGAAGTGTAAAACAAATTTTAGGATCAAATTGTTGCAATTTACAATATCTCTAATAATTTTATATTATTAATTTTAATAAAATTAGATAACCTACACACAGGCAACCAACATTTGCATTTCAATTAATATTTTTTTACTAAATTTGCTGACTTGGATACCATTGGAAACCGTTTCCGAGATTCAGATTACATTTCTAATTGGAAAACAAAAATATGTGAATGGGGAAATTAATTTACATTAAAACAAAAATATATTTTAAGCTTTTTTATTCACATTATTAATTTATCCAGTAGAATTTACAGATCCAGTAGCTGAAAACCCACCAGTTACTGCTCCAGTTATATTTAAATTAGGATTTGGACCTGGATTTGGTACTGCACCAGTTATAGTAATATACTAAAAAAATGTGATTTAATTATTTATTTAGTAATTATTTTAAAATATCTCTCATTTTATTTTTATAGAGTTACAAAAACAAACTGAAGTTAAAAATCTCACATACAGTAGGACTCGAACCTTAATCTTTACCTATAGCGGTTAACGCCTCTAACTATTTCATTCGCAGATGCATTAGTAGTTATTCGGCTTTTTGATCGTCTTGATTCACATATATAACTGTTTGAGCTGTAGGTGACAAATAGCATATTTACAAATGTCAATGTGCCGTATATCTGACAGAATGTCAATTTCAGACACTGCTTTAGTTACCAATGTGATGATAGGTCTAACTATTGCTGTGTGCAATGGATGTACACAGCAATAGTGAGACCTATCATCACATATGGGGCAGTAGCTTGGGGCACGAGAGCTAATTTGATCACTACGAGGACAAACCTCTCAAAGATTCAGAGACTAGCCTGTGCATGTATCACTGGAGCAATGAGAACATGTCCCACTGCTGCAATGGAAGTAGGTAAAACTAAATCTCTCGCCACTGCATATTCAAGTAGAAAATGCTAGGAAGAAAACAATATATAGAATGAATGATCAAAGAAGGAATAATCAAGGAAAAACCTCGATCACTTCAACTTGATCAAACTTGGGAAATGCCCCAAGATGACATGCCAAAGAAATTTAACTTTGTAAGAAAATTAACCACTAAACTGGGAAGCAAATCTGAATGGGACGAAAACACCATATTGGGGCTAAGCCAAAACGCCATAAAATGGTACACGGACGGCTCCAAGACAGATAAAGGAACAGGAGCAGGGGTGTTTGGATCTAGAACCAAATACTCAGAAAGCTTGGGTACGTACCCAAGCATCTTTCAAGCGGAAATTCGTGCCATCGAAAGATGTATAGAATTTAACATTGAAAGGAACTATCGTAGACAGAAGATTGTAATCATGTCAGATAGTCAAGCAGCCATCAAAGCTCTGAACTCAGATACAATCAATTCAAAGAGGGTCTGGGAATGCCTAGGCAAATTAAATGAACTAGGACAGAATAACACTGTTACCCTCCTATGGGTTCCAGGACACGTAGGAATAAAAGGAAATGAATCAGCAGACAAGCTGGCAAAAAAAGGAGCTGAAACCCCATACCTGGGACCAGAACCATCCTGTGGGATCAGCAGTAGTACAATCTTAGAAAAACTAAAGAAAAAATGGATAGCGAAAAATCCAAGTACTGGAATGATCTAGAAGGACTAAGACAATCGAAGACGCTCCTGGGAAACTATAACCAGAAGAGATCTCACAGCTGTCTTAACCTGAGTAAGAAAAACCTCCGAATTATAACAGGATTACTAACCGGTCACTGTCGATTAAGAGGACATATGAAGAAACTAGGATTAGTAGATGAAGCAAACTGCAGATTCTGTGAGGTAGAGGATGAAACCTCAATACACATACTTTCAGAATGCATGGCATTAAGTAATTCTAGGGTCAAATACCTAGGGTCATACGAAATAGAAAGGGAAGAACTACCTAATTTAAAACCCAATGATATCCTAAACTTTCTAAGGAAGATAGGACTAGAAGAGCTGCTATAAGTCTGAGGAATCATCAGAAATATAGCAAGAAAAGGGGGACACAATAGATCTTATAGGTCGCAGGTGTATCTGTTACCCCTAACACCATACATACATACATACATACATACCAATGTGTATTTTGACATATATACTACTAGCAGCCCGCCCCGGCTTTGCACGGGCATTAAAGAAAAATAACAAAAGCCATTAAATTTATTGGGTCAACGCTTCCCTGTAAACAATATTACATGTTGTTTTATTTTCTGGCAGCAAAATAAATTGATTTTCAGGTGCTCCGACCCGCCTTAGGCGGTTGGCCATGAGGAAAACCGATCCCTACTATTTGGAAGGTTTGACCTTGAGAGTTATTATTAGTAAAAGCGAAAGTTTTGATAGGAAATTGAAGCGGTTTAAATGGATTTGGTAGATCAGTTGGGATCATCGGTATCCTCAGTGTATGAGCTAGTTGACTAGCTGGTGATTCAGTTATATTGGTTGCTACAACTTAATTGTTCTTTAATTCCTTTATAAGTAGCCTCGTCCCATTGCACATGCTAAATTTGTGATATCTGTCGTGATTATGAAATAAGTTATTTTGATAAGGATTAATACCAAGATAAAAACTTTTAAAAAATTAAAAAATAGTTATTGTGACGTAACTATAACAGTTAGACATATGCTGTCGCGGCATTTTTTGTAAATATTTATATATTCTTCAAAATCGTAGTACATTATTTTATTCTATAATCAATAGTATTCTCAGCGCACGCGATGTAAGGATTTTAAGGTCATTTTTGGTTACATTAATGGCATTTTAGTAAGGATCCCTATTTTTTTTTTAATGAAACATAGCCTATATTACTCGGGAATAGTGTAGCTTGCCAACGGTAAAAGAATTTTTGAAATCGGTCCAGCAGTTTCGGAGCCTATTTATTTCAAACAAACAAAAAATCAAACCTTTCCTCTTTATAATATTAAGTATAGATTTGGTTCAAGTACACTTTTTTCATGTATTAAAATAAATTTGGAACGTTTTACAAAAAAGGTTTAAGCTGTTTAAAAACTGGGAGTAAAACTGTTTTAAAACCTGTTCGATTATATAGGTGACAAATGACATTTAGGTGACAAGTTGCTGTATATCTGACAGAATATCAATGTCAAGTTAGCTGATATATTTTGACATGTATACCATTTTCAGTTATCTCCTTAATGTCGTTTTCTTGTTTGTATATTTCCTAAATTGTAAAATATCTCGAAATAATTGGTTTACTAAAAATAAAAATGTAAGATAGGAAACAAAAAAAGTAAGTTAGAGTTTGATATCTGAATTTTCGATTTGACCAATATAATCTTTCTCTCATTAACGTTATACATTTGCGCTTAAGGAGGGTTTAAGAAAGTGCCATATGTGAGATAAGTTTAAAAAGCAGACTAATTACTGATGCATGTGTGGCTAAAGTTATTAGAGGCGTCCTAGCTAAAGATTTTAGGTTCAAATTCTGCCAATTTTATAATATTCAACAACAAAGAATAGTAAGATTTGACTCACACTTACCATTACCAACATAATAAATATTAGAGCTAAAACGTTAGTAGCAAAATATGTTCTCATCTTTTCGAATTGAAGTATAATACTAGAAATTTTATTTAATAATTTTTAATAGGAAACAATAAATAAAAAAAGTGCAGGAAGTTTATGTCAACTTTTTTTATTAACGCTTATTACATACAAAGAAATATTGTTGAATTTATTATAAATGCATTATAATTATCGACTTTATAAAAAGTAATTTTAAATTCAACAAAGAATAATAATTAGATTTATAATAGAAATTCTGACACAATATGATAAACAAAAAATAGGTTTTATTCACAATCATTTAAGAATAGACGGTTTTCCACCCTACAAAACAGTTCGAAAGTAGAGAATTGTTAACCAGGATGGAAAGTGGCCACTTTCCACCCGTTACCTTTGGTTACTCGCCTTCATAGATAGAGATCATTAACATTGGCAAATAGGACAAACTAAACCGCCTTATAAACAGTTCAAGCAGTTTAAACAGCTTTACTTGCGCTTTGTATACAATGTCATTCTGTCAAATATTCAGCACATTGTCAGCTAAATGGCATTTCTCATCTATATATGCAAACTGCATACCCATTTTAACACATTCAAGAGTGTACTGTAACTAATAATAATGTATGTTTCAAAATGTATATAGCAAATCGTGACATTGACATTTTCATTCTGTCAGATATATGACACACTGTCACCCAAATGCCAATTGTCACCTATCCAATTAAACCGCTTTATAAACAGCTCAGGCAATTCAAACAGCATTTTAAACAGCTTTACTCGCGCTATGTAAACAGCTTTTATTTTTTATCTTGACACATGACATTCTGTCAGATATATGACACACTGTCACCCAAATGCCATTTGTCACCTATCCAATTAAACCGCTTTATAAACAGCTTAAGTAGTTCAAACAGCATTTTAAACAGATTTAATCGCGCTATGTAAACAGCTTTTTTTAAAAAAACATTTCATATTTATCTTGACACATGACATTCTGTCAGATATACGACACACTGTCACCCAAATGACCTTTGTCACCTATCCAATTAAACCGCTTTATAAACAGCGCAAGCAGTTCAAACAGCTTTATTCGCGCTATGTAAACAGCTTTTATTAAAAAATAGTATATTCTGTAACAAGGTTAGAATAAAAATTCGATACGAGTGGAAAATTCTGAACGCGAGCGTAGCGAGCGAGAGGCACCACGAGTAAATCGAATTTTCATTCTAATCGTGTAACAGACTGTATTTTCTCCACGACCATGTAATAATTCTGTTTATTTAAATTGAAATTTGTAGCAAAACAATTAGAACGTCGCACTGACAAACTGAGTGACAGTTTTGAAATTCATGGCAATCTATGTTTTTTGTTGAGCAAACATCAAAAATACCTGATGCCTTAAAGGTTGCTACAGTGGTGCCCATTCCTAAAATAAAAAACTCGAATAAAGCCTCAGATTTAAGGCCAATCAGTATGTTAAGTTGTATTGAAAAAATTATTGAGAAAGTTGTTGCTGAGCAGATTATTAATTTTTTAGAACAAAATAAACTTATTATTAAAATGCAATCGGGTTTTAGGAGTAGGCATAGCTGTGAATCAGCTATACAATGTGTTCTATATGATTGGAAATACAAATTTGATAAAAATTGTCCGACATTGGCAGTTTTTATAGATCTGCAAAGAGCATTTGAAACTGTTGATCAAAACCGTTTAGTTAAAAAACTTAAAAGTGTGGGTATAGCAGGAGAAGCTTTAGAATGGTGTATAAATTACCTAAAAAACAGAAAACAAAAGTTAAAAGTAAACAACATTTTATCAGAAGAAATAAACTATAGCAGAGGTGTCCCTCAAGGCAGTATATTAGGTCCCCTGTTTTTCTTAATTTACATCAATGATATTGTTGATTTTAAGGGCCAATGTGTCATTCATCTGTTTGCCGATGATGCCCTTATATACTTTTCATCATATAATTTAGATGAGTTAGTTAGAGTTATTAATGAAACACTAGAAAATATTAACAAATGGTGTTGCAATAATTTATTAAAAATCAATACAAATAAAACTAAATACATGTTGATAACTAATAACTATGGCTATAAACAATTTGTCGATAAACAATATAACATCACAATTGGAGGTAATTCTATACAATTGGTAGAAAAATTCAAGTATTTAGGGGTAATGATTGACAAACGGATGAAATTCACAGACCATGCACACGCAGTTATCAAGAATATTTCATTTAAATTAAATTTCCTATTTAGAAGTTCGTATGGTCTTTCACAATGGACTAAATGTATTATATATAATACCATTATTCTACCCCACTTCAATTACTGTTCTACAATACTTTTTTTACTAAATCAAAATGAGTTGAACAGACTTCAAAAATTACAAAATAGAGCAATGCGAATAATATTATCTTGTTCAAAATATACTTCCATTAATGTAATGCTTGAAACTTTGAAGTGGATGCCAATCAGAAATTTCTTACTAAGGAATGTACTAATTTTTATTCATAAAATCAAACATGGATTACTTCCGACTTACCTACAGGAAAAGCTTGAATATCAATATAATGTGCACAATTATCAAACACGAAATAGAAATAACTTCTATATTGATAATGTTGTTAAAACTGCAACACAGAACTCACTGTTTTTTAAAGGTCTAGATCATTACAATGCACTTCCAGAGGAAATTAAAACTATAAATTCTGTAACTACCTTCAAGACCCGTGTCACATCTTATTTAACTGAACAGTACTTCTCCAGAAACAATAGCAGCCTTTAGAACTGGTTTTAATTTTATGTGGATGTTTCTTTAAAAAAAAAAAAAAAAAATTATTTTAACTTATTGTATTTTATATTTTACTGATGAAACTAAAGTCTGTATTTATTGTAATATTAGCATTAGCTAAATAAAGGAATTAATAATAATAATTACAGAATGTTATTCCGTTACAAGTTATAGAATGGAAATACATGCAAAACACATAAGAAACAAGTGTTTCAGAATGAATATTCTATCTTAAGAGTGAGAATTAACACTTTCTATTATTAAAAATAAAGTCGGAATTATTACATTCATTAATGGTCGTGGACAAAATATCTATAGGTACTAATATTATAAAGAGGAAAGGTTTGATTTTTTGTTTGTTTGTTTATTTGTTTGAAATGAATAGGCTCCGAAACTACTGGACCGATTTCAAAAATTCTTTCACCGTTGGCAAGCTACACTATTCCCGAGTGACATAGGCTATGTTTTATTTTCAAAAAAAATTGGGATCCTTACTAAAATGCCATTAATGTAACCAAAAATGACCTTAAAACCCTTACATCGCGTGCGCTGAGAATACTAGCCTCAAGGTCAAACCTTCCAATTAGTAGGGATCGGTTTTTCTCATGGCCAACCGCCTAAGGCGGGTCGAGCACCTGAAAATCAATTTATTTTGTTGCCAGAAAATACAAAAATATGTAATATTGTTTACAGGGAAGCGTTGTCTATACTAATATTATAAAGAGGAAAGGTTTGTTTGTTTGAAATGAATAGGCTCCGAAACTACTGGACCGATTTCAAAAATTCTTCTACCGTTGGCAAGCTACACTATTCCCGAGTGACATAGGCTATGTTTTATTTTCAAAAAAAATAGGGATCCTTACTAAAATGCCATTAATGTAACCAAAAATGACCTTAAAACCCTTACATCGCGTGCGCTGAGAATACTAGCCTTTAGGTCAAACCTTTCAATTAGTAGGGATCGGTTTTTCTCATGGCCAACCGCCTAAGGCGGGTCGAGCACCTGAAAATCAATTTATTTTGTTGCCAGAAAGTAAAATAATATGTAATATTGTTTACAGGGAAGCGTTGTCTATACTAATATTATAAAGAAAAAAGGTTTGTTTGTTTCAAATGAATAGGCTCTGAAACTACTGGACCGACTTCAAAAATTTTTTCACCGTTGGCAAGCTACACTATTCCCGAGTGACATAGGCTATGTTTTATTTAAAAAAAAATAGGGATCCTTACTAAAAATGACCTTAAAATCCTTACATCGCGTGCGCTGAGAATTCTATTGATTATAGAATAAAATAATGTACTACGATTTTGAATAATATATAAATATCTACAAAAAGTGCCGCGACAGCATTTGTCTAACTGTTATAGTTACGTCACAATAACTATTTTTTAATTTTTTAAATGTTTTTATCTTGGTATTAATCCTTATCAAAATAACTTATTTCCTAATCACGACAGATATCACAAATTTAGCATGTGCAATGGGACTAGGCTACTTATAAAGGAATTAAAGGACAATTAAGTTGTAGCAACCATTATAACTGAACCACCAGCTGGTCAACTAGCTCATACACTGAGGATACCGATGATCCCAACTGATCTACCAAATCCATTTAAACCGCTTCGATTTCCTATCAAAATATCTTTCGCTGTTACTAATAATAAGTCTTAAGGTTAAACCTTACAATTAGTAGGGATCGGTTTTCCTCATGGCCAACCGCCTAAGGCGGGTCGGAGCACCTGAAAATCAATTGATTTTGCTGCCAGAAAATAAAACAACATGTAATATCGTTTACAGGGAAGCGTTGACCCAATAAATTTAATGGCTTTTGTTATTTTTCTTTAATCCCCGTGCAAAGCCGGGGTGGGCTGCTAGTATTTCATATTTATCTTGACACATGATAACTGACCATTCACAGTGTCTTCCTCTTAAATATACAGAACATTGTCAGGTAAAATCCATTTCTCACTTATATATTCAAACTGCTTCATAAATAGTTTAAACAGCTTTAATTATTGAATATATCTTCTCAAAGCTATTTTGACACATTAACCAATAAGATAACTGAAAAATATACACAGTTAACTTAAATCTATTCTGACATTGATAGTGACAATCTGTCAGACAAATGCCATTTGTCACCTACATAATCGAACAGATTAAGTAGGTTTTAACTTTAACTTTTTTTAAAGCTTTCCAAATTTATTTAAACACATGAAAAAGTGTACTGTAACCAAATAGTAAATATGTTAAAATGTACACAAACTAAAGCGATGTTTAACATTAACATTGACATTATGTCAAATATATGTCACATTGTCATTTGTCATTTGTAACCTTTAGTCAAACTGCTTTTTAAAAAGCTTAAACGATTTATACATTTGAATCAACACAATCTATGGCTGAAGTGCTTAGAGGCGTTACCAGCTATAGGTAAATATTAAAAGTTCAAGTAATGGTAGATGTGACATTCTCCTTAATGTCATTTTCTAGTTTGTGTACCTAATTTATAAATTTCAAAAGTTTTCACACCTTAATTGTTTTAAATATCTTTTGTATACACGTCAAATTGTTCACAGCTAACTGACATTGACAGTGATAGTCTGTCAAATATATGTCACGTGACCTAAATGCGATCTGTCACCTATTTATCTTTTTAAACAGCTTAAACAGTTTACTGACAACTTTTCAAATAGTTTTAACTTTTGTGGTTATCTTAGACCAGTTTTAAACAATAGTTTAAATAGCGTTTAAACAGTTTTAACATCTTTTTAACAGTGTAATAAGCGTAATAAGCAACTTTAACCGCTTTTCAAACCGATAAATCCGTTTGTAAAAAGATTTATCAGCTTTTTAAAGAGCTTTACACCCTTATTGGAAAAGTTTTAACCGCTTCAATCTCTTTTTAAATAGCGTTAACCACTTTTTAACACTTCATACAGGGTAACAATTAAGTGATAATGGTGACACAATTAGGTAACAGGTAAAGCACAGGTGAGGTCTTGGAATCTAGTGGGAGTCTAAAGTTACCATCGTTTCTAGTTGTTGTTAATAGTTTTTTTGGTCCTCCGTCCAGAAACAATACTATTAATTACTTCAAAATCGTCCGGAAAATGGCATTTTCCGGCCTAGGCCGGCAAAGTAGCTTTTAGATTATTTAAAGAGATGGCGCTATGAGTTTAAATTTTAAGTCATCAAAAATACATAATGAATAATACAAATTTTAATTAAATTTATTTAAAAACAGCGTATAATATACTAAACTTACCTATAACTTTTTCTAAAGATAAGCAGGATTCTAATTTATATTTAATTTCTCTCACAACTTGTATTATAAAATTTGACATTTATGTCAATTTATGAAAATAGTTCATTGTCTCATCTTTATATAAACATCTAATCTTGTATGTCACAAAGTAAAAAGTTTTTGAACTTGTTGTGTTTGCAACATATGTTAATTAAAACACTAATAACTACTAAACACGTATATTAAGTATCAAACAAGTAATTATACAACTATAAATACTATAATATTAACATCACGTCATACCAGCTGACAGACTTCTGTCGGCTGTCTTCTAGTCCTGGCTTTAGTGGTCTTAGTAAAGGTAGCACAAACGGTCAACTGTTGAACATAACAGAACTTTTGAAAATATTAAAAATTAGTCGGACTAAAAAATAGTGTGTGTTACACGTCCGGAAAATATTTTGCAAGTGCTCGTATTGTTTCGCCTCGGTGCTACGCACCTCGGCTACACAACTTTACTCGCTCTTGCAAAATGTCATTTTCCGTCCTTGTGTCACAAATAACTATTTTTTTAAGTTTTTAATATCCAATGTGTTTTATGTATGATTTTAATAAGTGTCTCCATCTGGTGCTAATTTTATTCTTTTCTACGTACATGAACTAAAAAGCTTATTGAATTATTCGAAGCTTTTTCATTTAGTATTCCTACACAAAGTATCAAGCGTCTATTAAAAAGGAAACATAACGTTCAAAGGATGTTGTTCAAAGGACGAAAAGAATAACTAAATAGAGTTACCGGAATCTGTCGACAACTTTTAAAAGCAATTTTCATTTTTCCGCTGACATTATTTCTATCATTTTATACGCCAATTTACTATTTAAAACGTGCATATTTCTGAACTGGAAAATTTTTCAATCTACACCTCTTTTGTTACGACGAAATCTATTGGATTTTCACGGAAATGAATTTGTTTATGAGATCAACCCACATTCCGATTTTTTCATTTTAGCTTTATTTACTCAAATTAAAGATATTTGCTCATTTGGAAATGATAATATTATAATTGGATTAAAAGAATTCTAAAGTAAAATATATTCACAAATATAGTGTATCATTGTAAAACTAAATAGCTGCCAGGACCGGCTTATAGGCGAATCTAAAAACTAACTATATAATTAACTCATCTTATAGACTTGGAAATTAATAAGTTTTATGAAAAACGGGAGAAACAATTTGAGTATGGAAAAATGCTTGATCGACCAGGCCCATCTTTAGCTTCATTTTTAACAATAAAATTCACAAATTTAGAAACATTAGATTTTAGTTATTGTCTAACTTAATTGGCGTATTAACAAATTTTACTTGGAATTTATATAAATTTCTACCTGTTATTTATCGCTGTTTTGAAGTGATAACTTCTTATGGGAGGGTAACTGATTTTTAGCGTAACGCGTTGAAAATAGTATATTGTAATACAAGTGTTACAATGACACGTTTCGTAGTACGAGTGCAGTTTGTGAAAGGAACCGCGAAGCGGTGAGTTTCGCAAAGAACGAGTACTACAAACTGTCATTGTAATTCGAGTGTTACATACTATTTTTTATAATGAACTTTTAAAAGTATAAAAAAATAAATAAAATGAGAGTTTTTCGAAATATTTATTTATGTTGGCAATCTTGACACTTTTGACACTTGACAGTTTTAATCATTTTAAATTTGAATGTTTGTCAAATTTGTATAAAATATTCTGAATTTCGCAATATCGCTGATAATGTAGTTAATAATTTACTACAACATACCTCTTGATTTACTACCTGAAATCTTTCGTTGACAATCAGTGCAGTGCAACCAATTGTGTAAAACAAAAAGTTACCAAAAACAGTGTTACAATGAATCTATTTCGATACTGTTTTTAGTGTCGAAATAGAAACTTTGTGAACGTGAATTATAAAAAAGCGTTTATCATAACGCGTTGTTTATCGTTGTTACACGCAGGCTCACTGAAACATAATAATAATATTGATAAATAAATATTAATATTAATATTAATATTAATATTAATACAAATATCTTTATTTATTTATTTATTTATTAAAGTGATAACTTCTTATGGGAGGGTAAACTGATTTTAGCGTAACGCGTTAAAAAAAGCGTTGTTTATCGTTGTTACACGCAGGCGCAGTGAAACATAATAATATCATTTCTCTCTCTCTCTATGCTTTTCCCAATGTAAGTTTTAAGTATATTTGAATTTACCGTGTTATACGGTATTAATCTGTCACTAAATACAATTCATTACTTTTTGGAACTAAACTGAACTGAACTGAAAAAAATGTAATAGTAAAAACCGTAACGAAAAACCCGTCAAATGAGACGTGCATCAAATACATTCTGGAAGTTAATATAGGTACGTAGGTGTTTCGGTGGTCCATTGGTAGAATGCTCGCATGCCACGCGGGCGGCCCGGGTTCGATTCCCGGCCGATGCAAACTTTTTTGTATATATCTCTTAACTTTTACCTTTTTTGAAGTGATAACTTCTTATGGGAGGGTAACTGATTTTTAGCGTAACGCGTTGAAAAAAGCGTTTATCATAACGCGTTGTTTATCGTTGTTACACGCAGGCTCACTGAAACATAATAATAATAATATAAATAGGCAAATATTAATATTAATATTAATACAAATATCTTTATTTATTTATTTATTGAAGTGATAACTTCTTCTGGGAGGGTAAACTGATTTTAGCGTAACGCGTTGAAAAAAGCGTTGTTTATCGTTGTTACACGCAGGCGCAGTGAAACATAATAATATCATTTCTCTCTCTCTCTCTATGCTTTTCCCAATGTAAGTTTTAAGTATATTTGAATTTAACGTGTTATACGGTATTAATCTGTCACTAAATACAATTCATTACTTTTTGGAACTAAACTGAACTGAACAGAAAAAAATGTAATCGTAAAAACCGTAACGAAAAACCCGTCAAATGAGACGTGCATCAAATACATTCTGGAAGTTATTATAGGTACGTAGGTGGTTCGGTGGTCCATTAGTAGAATGCTCACCTGCCACGCGGGCGGCCCGGGTTCGATTCCCGGCCGATGCAAGCTTTTTTGTATATATCTCTTAACTTTTACCTTTTTTTTATTTATTTACTCATTTATTCAAATAACAGGTTGTCTAAGAAGAAATGACAGTCTGATTAGCCTAATTTTAGCATAAAAAAGACGTGTTTTGGTGGTTTCATTTGTGATAAATCTTATAAAAATTGATTATAAAGTGTGTTATTAATGTTATTATTGATAATATGGATAAGAATTTAAGTTTTAAGTGTGTATTAAATAGCAATAATGCCGTTCCACGTAAAGGGTTGTTGTATTGCGAATTACGACGTGACTGATTAGAAATTTTGAACTGTCATAGTAAAAAATTTTTGTATCGTAATAAGTGAAAATTATAGTGATAAAAAAAAATTCAGAATTTTCCAAATTTTTAAAATATTTAAATTTTTAAATTTATACACATTATCATATTAATGTACATAAAATTTAAGTTATAGACAAAGTTTTTCTCAAGTTAAAAAATTTCAATATTAAATAGTTCAACTTGGATTAGTTGAAGTTATCACTTCTGCCGCGCGTCCTGAGACGCACACGTTTTTTTTTTTAATTTTTAGAGAGTTGTACGATGATAAAGTAAAAGTTTAACCGAATGTGCTTGCGGTTGTTACTCGCTTAAAGTGCCGTGTGATGCATATTTAATTTCTTTTTTAAATCAGTTGAAGTGGGTAGGAAAGATAATAATCTTCTTGTCAAATTGTTGATATAAACAAAACAATTTACATTATATCTATCGTTTAATGATAAACTTAACAATATCAAGATAAATATATAAGTCCACATACTTCAGTTTAGATTAACTCAGTAAAATTAGTTTAATAAAAGCATCAAAATCACAATGAAAATTCTTCTTACCATATTTTTTTTACTTCACTCAGTTTGTAACGGACAAGATAGTGGTTGTATAATTAAAGATTTTTCTGAAGTATCGAAAATAGTTAGTGAATGTACTAATATAGTAGTTTCCAATTTTACTGTACCCGGTGGACAAACTCTTAGTTTTAGATTACAAAAAGGATCAACTCTTACTTTTGATGGAATTATAATATTTGAAGTTGAATTTTGGCAAGGATATCTGCTGGAAATTGCAGGAGAAAATATATTGGTTCAAGGCACACCAGGTAAATATGGAATTTTTAATTAAATATGACAATTGAAAGTTTTCCCACAAAATAGTTCTTCTTCTGTTAACATTTTCGTCTAAGCTAGATATGACAAGTGACAGCTTTGATACAGTATAGTTCTTCTTCTATTTCTGTTAAGTTAAAAATGACAAATGATAGTTTTGATACATATAGTTCTTCTTTTTATTTTAATCCAATCGTCTATAAGAAAATAGACTGTTAAGACTTGTACACACTAAATAAAATCAAAAAAAAAAGAAAGGAAAACAAGTATTTTTCTCAGGGTAGTGTGTAAAATTTTTTTTATTATTAGCTGAGCAGTTTCGGCCTAACACCGGCCATCAACAGAGCTAAAAAACCAAAGGTTAATCAATACCCCAGGAGTGAAAAGATCGATAGACAGTTCAACAATAAGGAACTGAAGCCAACAAATCCGGTTTGCAGTTAAAGGAACAACATAACTTGTAGACCGGTTTCGCCCTATTGGGGCTCGTCAGTACAAGGTATATGTTGTCGTCAGCAAGCTTAAAGCATAATCGCTGACTGAAAATGCACTAAAAGCACGATCTATTTATAACCACAGAGTGTAAACGATGTGATAGTAGTGACATCTTCACCTCTAACTGCAAACTAGAACTCTATTTGACTATAAACAATTCACACACATGGTGTTCATTGTTAAATTGAAAACAGCAAAAGTTAGGGTCACTGTTAGCTCTGTTGATGGCCGGTGTTAGGCCGAAACTGCTCAGCTAATAATATTTTTTTTTACACACTACCCTGAGAAAAATACTTGTTTTCCTTTCTTTTCTTTGACTTCATTTAGTGTGTACAAGTCTTAACAGTCTATTTTATTATATTTACACAGTATGGTGTTTGACTTTAATCGATACCATAGACTGTCCAGAAGGATAGAATTGATTATTTTAGACAGTTGGTTTTACACCTATTCATCAGGCTAAAGTGACCCTAACTTTCGCTGTTTTGAATTTAACAATGAACACCATCTGTGGGAATTGTTTATAGTCAAATCGAGTTCTAGTTTGCAGTTAGAGGTGAAGATGTCACTACTATCGCATCGTTTGCACTTCCACTACTCTGTGCTTATAAATAGATCGTAATTTTAGTGAATCTACAGTCAGCGATTATGCTTTAAGCTCGCTGACGACAACATATACCTTGTACTGACGAGCCCCAATAGGGCGAAACCGGTCTACAAGTTATGTTGTCCCTTTAACTGCAAACGGGATTTGTTGGCTTCAGTTCCTTATTGTTGAACTGCCTATCGATCTTTTCACTTCTGGGGTATTGATTAACCTTTAGACTTTTAGCTCTGTTCATGGCCGGTGTTAGGCCGAAACTGCTCAGCTAATAATAATTTTTTTTACACACTACCCTGAGAAAAATACTTGTTTTCCTTTCTTTTCTTTGACCAATCGTCTATGTTAGATATGACAAGTGACAGTGTTGATACAGTATAGTCACAGCCCTACCACGTCGAATATACGTATATTAGAGGTAGATTTCAGGTAGAGGACGTGACTGTTCTATATTCGACGTCGATCTTCCTCGACGTGAAATCAACCTCGTTGAATTCACGTTTGTTCAACGTCGAGAGTAGATGTTGATTTAAGTATAGTTGAAGTAACGTTAGTTCAACGTCGAATTTTTTTAACAAGTGAGATAATATATTTTAATATACTTAAACATGTCAATCAGTGAAAATAATCAAATTAGGGTGGCGGATACGTTTTTATTTTGATATATCGAAACATGGAAAATTGTATTGAATTAAAAAAAATATGCAAAAATCTTTAGCAATTTTAAAAAACGGTGCAATAAAGTTTTGTTCTTTATATTATAAATTCCACTCCTTTGTGTACTTGACGTTAGGTGTGATGAGAACCCCTTTTTAAAAAAACAGTTTTGTAGTGCGTGTACGTCGAACGAGACCCTTGGAAGAAGAAGAAGAAGACTAATTGAGGTTATGGTTATGTTATATTTGCCGCCTTTACGTTTCGTTTGCCGTTCGCCCATATGTGTCTTCGCGTACGCTATTTTTGTTTTGTGTGTCTCGCTTATTCCATTTCGTTTCTTTTTATTGTGCAACTTGAACAATCTTCTATTTAGGTAATTAATTTTTTGTTTATTAAAAAAGTAATTACTTTTATTTTACGTATTATTACAGAGGGAATATGTCGTTTGCAGTTGTAGAATTTTCCGAGGAAGAAGGAGGAAATATAGCCGTTGTCAATATCTCGTGGTTGACACCTATGAAACGCGAAGTCTTTTGGCCCGATCACATTAAGGACCAAAAGAAATTTGATAAAGTATTAACAGATGGTATTCAAGAAATTGGTTCCAATTGGAAAATATACGGTATTAAAAGAGTACTTTATGAAACAGGTAAATAAATACATTACTTAGTCTGTAAATTATTTATAAATATATCTAGCGATGACGGTTTAATTACTTATAATTGCTTTCAATAGGTAATGTTATACTGTATGTAATATCATTTTAGATGATTTGGATGTAGCTAGACAGAAATCAAAAACAGCTGAATATACTTCAGATCTACAGACTGAGGACGAAGAGGAGCAGAAAGACAAAGAAGAATAAAGGCTAAAAGAGTAATACTATCTGATGATAGTGAGGAAGAAGAAATTATTTCTTTTGGGAGACCTCCAAAAATTGCAGCTTTAAATGTGCATACAAGTATGTTTAAGTTTTGGTCATTTTATAACTTAAAATAAGAATAATTTATTTTTAGGTTCTTCCAAGTCAAGTGCGCCATTTTCTCAAACATCTGTTATCACCAATAGTCAAAAGATTTTAATAATATTGACAGGCGAGGAAATATTGTTAATGTTGAATGTATGTTTGCTTTATCATTTCCACTGCTTCACACGTAAAACTTTGGTGCAATAAAAATTGTTAAAAAAAAGTTTATTTTTTAGACTACAACCTAAATACTCCACGTGATTTACACGTCGATACTCGACATTACTTCGATGTCGATACTCGACGTTACTTACACGTTGATATTCGATGTTACTTACACGTTGATACTCAACGTTACTTTCACTCTGACATTGTTACGTAGAATCGACGCTTTTTCTGTGTTCCATTCTACGTACCCGCGACGTCAATAAAAACGTCGATTTTACGTTTATTCTACGTGATTTGTCCTGTTGGGTACTTTACTCTAAGAGTGAAGTAGGGCTGTGGTATAGTTCTTCTTTTTCTGTTGGTGTGTTAATTTAATCCAGATATAAAAAGTGACAATTTTGACAGAGTATAGCACTTTTTCTTTCTCTTAATTTTTCTATAGGTGGATATATATAGAATGAAACACTTCCCCTTTAAAATTGGAGTATTTGAGTACCAATGATTTCTAACAGCAACCTTTTAGGTTATATTTAATTTATTATTCTAACGATTATTTCCAATATACAGAAAAAATGTATTTTCATCTCTTCTTCTTTTTTCTTATATTTTAATGGACTTTAATACATATGGTCAACCCTCAAACTACTAGTAGGATTTATTTATGTTTGGTTTTTGCAGGACATATATTAAATGCTCAAGGTGAAAAATACTGGGATGGTTTGGGTGCAGCAGGAAGTACTAAACCAAGATTTTTAAAAATTTCTACTACAGGTGGTTCTGTTTTTAGAGATTTATATTTATATAATTGTCCACTTTTTTGTGTACGAGTATCTGCAAATGATCTTTATATCACAGGATGGACAATAAATGTAGTAGCAGGAAATACGGTAAGATAACTATACAGATTATAATAAAATATCACTCCGGGAAAATTCAAATGACTTTACTACCGTATATAGACAAGAATAGTAGGATCACTTTTACAGTCGCCTTTGAACGTCTTTGTACCACATTTCGTTCCAATTTGCCGACGTTTTTTGTTCAGGTTTGTGAGAAATGGTAACTTACCAGCGATGCCAACTCTACCGATTTTTCGGTAGATCTACCGATTTAGGAAGTAATTTACCGATAAACCGTTATAATTTCCTTTCATTATTATTTTACTTTTTTGTAACTTTTTTATTAAATAAACGCTTGCCGCTATTTTTTTAAATCTACCGTTTTCTACTTTTTTTTTTGTATCAATCTACCGATTTCAAAAATTTTAAGTTAGCAACGCTGCTGGTGAGCGACAACGATGCAGATTAAAATGCAAACCGAGAGCTTCGGTGTCATGGAACCAGTTTTAGGGAGAGTGATCCTACTATTCTTGTCTATATGCGATGACTTTATACTGTTTTCACCCCAAACGTATTTTACACTACTTTTTCAGGTTATAACTTTTAACTAGAAGTGATAAAACAAATTTCTCACCTTTAATGACGTCTTCAGACAAATAGCTCTAATTTGACACATAAATTTGTGTCCCAAGCCCTTGTAATAACTGAGAAGGACGGACGGACGGACAGACAGACAAAACGATTTCAAAATTTCCAATATTTGATGTTGGGGTGAAAACAATATTCAATTTTTAGAAAAGTTTTAAATATGATTCAGGTTTCTTATGTTTTCTTCTAGAGAGGTGGTCTAAATACTGATGGATTTGGTGTTTCTGGTTCCCATAATATTTTTATCGAAAACTCGATAGTGATGAATCAAGATGATTGTGTAGTGGTAAACTCTGGAACTAATATGACTTTCAGAAATTTACAATGTTATGGTAGTCATGGTTTAAGTTTCTCTTTAGGAAGTAGTTCAGGTGATGTTTCAGCTGGTACCATAAAAAATATTACTTTTAGTGATAGTTTAGTTGCTAATGGTCTTTATGGTATTCATGTGAAAACCAAAAGAGGAACTGGGTTACTTACCGATGTTACCTACAAAAATATTAGACTTTCAGGTAAACTATGACTACTTTTAACTATTTTGTTATAATTTTGATAACCATAGGTATAACAGAAGATGGAATTTACATTAATCAAGACTATGGTGATATTGGAAATCTGTCACGCCAATTCGAAATCTCAGATTTAAAAATTTCTAATGTTTATGGATCTGTGAATGGTGTAATGGCGCAACCAGTGCATATAGTGTGCAATAATAATGCTTGCTCAAATTGGCAATCGTCTGAAATCAATATCTTAGGAGGAGGAAAGAGTTATTGTAATTATGTTCCTAATGGGTTTTCTTGTTAATTTATATTATTATTAAAAAATATTATTAACTATTTTCTGTGTCTAATTTGTCTTTTTGGTAAAGTGTTTATTATATTATGTTAAACTAAAATTTTGTACCGGATCCACTTTGTTTAACTATCAAGTTGCTAAATGGCAACACTCGGAAAACATATGCAATAAATGTACCTTAAAAACTAAATTTGTTTATTAAATACCATTATAACTAAAGTTACATTATGGTCTTTTAACACTTCTAGCTTCTCTGATCCTTAAACTGGTCAAGTATCCATATTATTGGAATAGTGCTACAACCTACACTGATTTTCTGTGCTCTTAAGAATCTAAGTGATAAAATAAGTTTTTCTGTGATTTAAAAATTATAATTTGTGAACAATCAACATTATGAGGGACTAGTAACTGCATGTGAGTGTTAGCAGGTATTTTTGAGACTTTTTCAAGCATTTAATTACTCTTTTTCTCGAACTTTCTCATGTTGTTTACTTATTTTTTGATGTTGGACGGAGAACTTTTACACCAACGGTAGAAGAAAGTGTTACCTTTTCCATTGAATAGACTTGATTTTTTAGCTACTATCATACTATGAAATATGTCTGCGTGTAGCCATTGTAATGAATTATTTGATCGGCGAAAATCGTCTTGTGTAACCTGTTCAGGTTTCTGTGGTAAGTCTTATCACGCTAAGTGTTGTGGAGTCTCATCCGATTTATTGCCTCATTTAAAAACACCAGGTATCTGTTGGTTCTGTCCTGATTGCATTAAAATCAAGAATAATTATGAGTCATATATGAGAAATTCTTTCGAAACTAAGATGTCTAGCCTTATTTGCGATTTTGAAATTATGTTCTCCGATTTAAAGGACAAAATTCTAAAGACAGCAGAAGATACTCTCAATCAAATGACATTGCCGAAGAAGGATAATTATGTTCAACCCTCCTGCTCATACGCCAATATATTCAGTAGCAAGTCTACAATTCTTATAAAGCCAAAAGATGCTAATCAAACAAATGCTAAGACTAAATCTGATATTAAAGAAAACATTAACCCTCTAGAAACCAACGTTAAATTTTCTGATGTTAAACAAATTAAAAATGGTGGCATAATGATTAGCTGTGACGACCCATTGGATGCCAATAACTTTAAGAAAGCTGCCACTGAAAAACTGTCTTCACAGTACAAAATTTCTGAAGTGAAAAAATTTTACCCAAAGGTTAGAATTGTCGGTCTAACGGAACATTACTCGAGTGATGATTTGGAAAATTTTCTTAAAGGTCAAAATGATGTCATTACTGATAATTCATATTTAAAAGTTTTGAAAATATGGGCTACGAAAAATGATTCGGAGGTGTTTCAGGCTCTAGTGCAGTTGGATGCGGCTACTTTTGGTTTAATAATGGATCGAGGGAGAGTTTTTGTTGATTATGATGTATGTTCTATCTTTGATGCCACTGATATCTTAGTCTGTTTTAAGTGCAGTGGGTATAATCATGGTCAATCTAAATGTGTCAGTTCGAAGAAAATATGTCCAAAGTGTTCCGGTGATCACCTGTTATATGATTGTGCAAATTCTTTCACCATATGTATTAACTGTAAAAATGCTAATTGTAATCATGCTGTTTGGGATGCAGAGAAATGTCCTATTTATAAAAAAAAGTTAAATCACATTAAATCTGCAACGTTTATTACTAAATAGCAATCAGCTTCTCTTGAAAGACATTTCTGTGCAACCGTCAGTAACGCTCAACTAAAATTGTACTATCAGAACGTTAGAGGTTTAAGATCTAAGACGCACTGTATTTACAACGCCATAATTGAAAGTGATTTAGATGTAATTGCTCTTCCTGAGACTTGGTTGGACTCAGATATTGTAGATTCTGAAATTGTTACATCAGACTTTATTTTGTACTGGAAAGACAGGAACTTTGATCTTGTTGCCTCTAACAAGGGGGGTGGTGTTTTGATCGCCGTAAAGTCGTCTCTTCAATCATGCGGCCTGGACCTTCACTTTATAAGTGAATCACTGCCCTCAGTTGATATTGTTGGTATAAAAATTTTTCTCAAAAATCGTTTTTTATATATCATCAATGTTTATATTCCCCCAAATACACCTGTTACTTCGTATGAGGATATGTTTGAGAGTATTTGCAGTCTGGGTTGTTTGCTCGACGATGAAAACCACTTGATAATCGTTGGTGACTTTAACTTGCCAAATTATATGTCGCATATCGAAGTGGAAGGTGTTCGGTCGAGCTCTTTATTAGCTCTAAAAAACTTCATTAACTTCCTGGGGCTGACCCAATGTAACACAATCCTCAACAACTGTGAAAGAATCTTAGACCTTGTTATGAGTAGATCCGTTATCCAGGTAAATAAGTCGTTTTTCTCGCTAGTGCCGGTTGATAATTACCATCCACCATTAGAATTTCTAATAAATATAGGAGAATTATCTAAGCGGTTTGGTTCTAGTAAGAAGCAAAGATTTAATTTTAAGAAAGCAGACTTTCATCTTTTATATAATACTTTATGTCATTCAGATTGGTCTTTTTTAAATCATTTTGATAATGTTAATGCATGATGCTTGCGACAGTTTCTACAACTTAAACCAAAAATTTGATGTCTGTGTTCCAAAAACTGTGCCTATAAATTCCTCATATCCAATATGGTTTAATAGTAGCATTATTAGACAGTTGAAACAGAAAAAAAGACTACATAAAGCATATAAAAGATCAAGCAATATTCAACACCTTGAGAAATATCGAAGTCTTAGAAAGAAAATTAAACAGGATATATCAATATCATATATAAACTTTGTGCGCAAGTCTGAACAAGATTTGCAAAATTGTCCTGCACCGTTTTGGTCATATATGAATAATATGCGCAAAATCTCTTCTATTCCCAGTTCAATGTCATTTGAAGGAACTCTAATGAATGATCCCCAACAGATCGTAAATGCCTTTGCAACCTTTTTCAACTCTGCTTTTATTAAGTCAACGGATTTTGATCCCAACGATATTCCCGTGACTAATGCTCCTTTACTAGTAGATAGGGTTATAACTGAGGAAGAAGTTGTTAAAGCACTAAGAAAATGCAAACCAAAAATGACCACGGGTCCTGATGGTATTCCCTCATTTTTGTTGAAGGATTGTGCGATTGTGTTAGCTAAACCATTGACAATTATTTTCAATTTGGCTTTAAAAACCCTCTGCTTTCCTGATATTTGGAAGGAATCTAAAATTTGTCCTGTGTTTAAAAAAGATGACAGATCGGTTATTGATAACTACAGACCAATAACTATCTTGTGTAACTTTAGCAAGGTTTTTGAAAGGGTTATATATGATCAAATTTACTCTCACATAAGTTCCCAAATCACTGAACACCAACACGGTTTTATCAGGGGTAGATCCACTTTGAGCAATTTAACCTACATAACTCACTTTATTTCTCATGCCCTTGATTGTAGATCTCAGATAGATGTTATTTATACCGACTTTTCCAAAGCTTCTGATAGGCTTGACCATGGTATTTTGTTGAAAAAACTACATACTTTTGGATTACATGACAATTTTGTTCTTTTTCTTAGATCCTACCTAAATGAGAGACGTCTAAAAGTTCAATACCATGGTTTTAGTTCTTTTGAAATTGTTGCAACCTCCGGAGTACCGCAAGGGTCTATTTTAGGACCATTATTATTTTTAATTTTTATAAATGACATTGTTCAGATTATTAACTCCGATAACTTAATTTTTGCTGACGATTTTAAGTTTTTTCGTCGAATAAACTGCCTAGAGGACTGCATGTTGCTTCAGGATGATCTATCTAAATTAAATATATGGTGCAAAGAGAACATGTTGCCACTTAACATAAAAAAATGTAACCAACTATCTTTTACTCGTAAGAGTAATTATACTAAATTTTCCTATCAGATTGACAACACTCAATTAAATAGACTAAGCGAATTTAAAGATCTTGGTGTCTTATTTGATTCCAAATTAACTTTTAGTAAGCATATAAACAATATAGTTACAAATGGCTATAAAATGCTTGGTTTTATTATTAGAAATTCTAAATGGTTCTTGACAACTGATACAATGAAAATTCTTTTTAATTCTCTTGTCAGGTCAAAATTGGAATACGCAAGTCTGATATGGAATCCTGGATATAAGTTGTATTCAGTTAACTTAGAGAATGTTCAGAGGCGTTTTTTAAAGGTCTTATGCTACCGCATAGACGGAGTTTATCCCACTCGGGGTATCGATAACAATGTGTTACTTAACAGATTCCAAGTCCAACCTTTAGACACTCGTAGATGCTACTTAGGTATTCTTTTCTTATATAAGTTATTGAACAATGTCATCGATTCCCCTTGTTTACTTTCTCAGATTAATCTATTTGTTCCGAGGTTACCTGTACGTAATAGCAATATGTTTTACCTTCACACTGCAAATTTCAATGTGCTGTTATTCTCTCCCTTGTATCGTGTTTGTACTGACTTTCGAATTTTTCAAAACTCTATCGATATGTTTAATTTTACAGTTTTAGATATAAAGAGGACTATTTTAAAGTGAGCTTGTAGCTACTTATTGCTGTTTTGAGTGTGATCTTTTTTTTCTCATGAAGTTTTTTTTTCAGATCATTCACAAAATTGCGGTGATTCTATAATTTAATTTATAACACTTGTTTTGTCATTATTATTTAAGATGTCTGTACTTGTTTAAGTTTATTCTTTTATTTCTCTTGTATTTTCTTCCCATCCTTAAAGTGGCATTACCTGTTGGATGGTGTATTAAATAAATAAAACAATAAAATAAATAAATAAACCGCTCTTATTCGCAAGGCGTCCTAATCAAATTATAACACCTTGGAGTTTAGCTTTTCTGTTCCTGAAACTGTTCGAGTATCCACGACTTGCTCTCATTCGCAAGGCGTTCTAATCAAATTATAACATCTTGGACTTTGACTTCTCTGTTTCTTAAACTGGTCGAGTATCCACGACTCGCTCTCATTCGCAAGGCGTTCTAATCAAATTATAGCATCTTGGACCTTGGCTTCTCTGTTCCTTAAATTGGTCGAGTATCCACGACTCGCTCTCATTCGCAAAGCGTCCTAATCAAATTATAACACCTTGAACTTTAGCTTCTCTGTTCCTTAAACTAGTCGAGTATCCACGACTCGCTCTCATTCGCAAGGCGTACTTATCAAATTGTAACACCTTAGATTTTAGCTTCTCTGTTCCTTAAACTGGTCGAGTATCCACGACTCGCTATCATTCGCAAGGTGTCCTAATCAAATTATAACACCTTGGACTTTAGCTTCTCTGTTCCTTAAAGGGGTCGAGTATCCACGACTTGCTATCATTTGCAAGGCGTCCTAATAAAATTACAACACCTTGGATTTTAGCTTCTTTGTTCCTTAAACTGGCCGAGTATCCACGACTCGCTCTCATTCGCAAGGCGTCCTAATCAAATTATAACACCTTGGACTTTAGCTTCTCTGTTCCTTAAACTGGTCCAGTATCCACGACTCGATTTCATTCGCAAGGCGTTCTAATCAAATTATAACTTTTTAAAATTTGGCTTTTCTGTTCCTTAAACTGGTCGAGTATCCACGACTCGATCTCATTCGCAAGGCCTCCTAATCAAATTATAACACCTTGGACTTTAGCTTCTCTGTTCCTTAAACTGGTCGAGTATCCACGACTCGCTATCATTCGCAAGGCGTCCTAATTAAATTATAACACCTTGGACTTTAGCTTTTCTGTTCCTGAAACTGTTCGAGTATCCACGACTTGCTCTCATTCGCAAGGCGTTCTAATCAAATTATAACATCTTGGACTTTGACTTCTCTGTTTCTTAAACTGGTCGAGTATCCACGACTCGCTCTCATTCGCAAGGCGTTCTAATCAAATTATAACATCTTGGACCTTGGCTTCTCTGTTCCTTAAATTGGTCGAGTATCCACGACTCGCTCTCATTCGCAAAGCGTCCTAATCAAATTATAACACCTTGAACTTTAGCTTCTCTGTTCCTTAAACTAGTCGAGTATCCACGACTCGCTATCATTCGCAAGGTGTCCTAATCAAATTATAACACCTTGGACTTTAGCTTCTCTGTTCCTTAAACTAGTCGAGTATCCACGACTCGATCTCATTCGCAAGGCGTCCTAATCAAATTGTAACACCTTGGACTTTAGCTTCTCTGTTCCTTAAATTGGTCGAGTATCCACGACTCGCTCTCATTCGCAAGGCGTCCTAATCAAATTATAACACCTTGGAGTTTAGCTTCTCTGTTCCTTAAACTGGTCGAGTATCCACGACTCGCTCTCATTCGCAAGGCGTCCTAATAAAATTATAACACCTTGGACTTTAGCTTCTCTGATCCTTAAACTGGCCGAGTATCCACGACTTGCTCTCATTCGCAAGGCGTCCTAATCAAATTATAACACCTTGGAGTTTAGATTTTCTATTCCTTAAACTGGTCGAGTATCCGAGACTTGTTCTCATTCGCAAGGCAGCTTCTCTGTTCCTGAAACTGGTCGAGTATCCACGACTCGCTCTCATTCGCAAGGCGTTCTAATCAAATTATAACATCTTGGACTTTGGCTTCTCTGTTCCTTGAATTGGTCGAGTATCCACGACTCGCTCTCATTCGCAGGGCGTCCTAATCAAATTATAACACCTTGGACTTTAGCTTCTCTGTTTCTTAAACTGGTCGAGTATCCACGACTCGCTCTCATTCGCAAGACGTTCTAATCAAATTATAACATCTTGGACTTTGGCTTATCTGTTCCTTAAATTGGTCGAGTATCCACGACTCGCTCTCATTCGCAAGGCGTCCTAATCAAACTATAACAGCTTGAACTTTAGCTTCTCTGTTCCTTAAACTAGTTGAGTATCCACGACTCGCTCTCATTCGCAAGGCGTTCTTATCAAATTATAACACCTTGGATTTTAGCTTCTCTGTTCCTTAAACTAGTCGAGTATCCACGGCTCACTCTCCTCTAAAAACAACTAATAAGTGTCCGTTTGCACCTTAGTTTTTAAATTTTCCTGTAACATCCAGTAGGAAAATTAATATAAAGGAAATTTTGGTTACAGCATAAGTTGAGTTGTTTTTTAAATGAAAACCAAATCTGTATACCTTAAATTATTAAAAAAAGGGACAATTCAGTTTGTTTGTTTGCTACACAATAAGATTGTTAGAATTTTGAGGATTTTTAATACTCTTGCTGTGGGACCCCCTATTCAGATAATTGGCTGCTAAAAAAAAATAATGGAATTACCTATATGATAAAAAAATAAGCTACACGCAGATAATAAATGTATTTTGTAAATAAATATTAAAAAATACTTTAATAATATATGTTATCATTTTCTAGATAATTAAATCAAGTAGCTACTAATATCTTATCGATATTTCTAAATTTTTGAAGCAAAAATTTTGTCTAATATTATCAAACATATGTGTAGCTACACCATGTATAAATTACAGATCTCTTTTTTAATATTATCTCTTATTTTGTCTTTTTGTTATACACAAGAAAATGATTGTATAATAAAAGATTTTTCGGATGTATCAAAGATAGTAAGTGAATGTAAGGATATAAAAATTTCAAATCTAACAGTTCCTAGTGGAGAAGCGTTAATTCTAAATCTACAAAATGGATCAGTTGTTACTTTTGAAGGAATTGTAGTATTTGAAGTGGGTTATTGGGAAGGGAATCTTATACATGTTTCCGGTGATAATGTTTTAGTTCAAGGAACCCCTGGTACGTATCAGATGCAATTTAAGTTTACTTAAGTTTATAGTGTTTGTTTAGGGCATATTTTAAATGCGCAAGGTGAAAAATACTGGGATGGACAAGGAGGAGATGGTGGTGTAATCAAACCGAAATTCTTTTCAATAACAACTACTGGTGGATCAGTATTTAAAGATATTCATTTACTTAATTGTGCTCATTTTTGTGTTGGTATTTCTGCTACTGATCTACATATAACTGGATGGACAATCGATGTATCTGCAGGCAACACAGTAAGTATAATAACAGATCATAATAATTTTTTTGCTATCATTTTACCTAAGAAAAAAAGAGAAAACAACGTCAATGTAAGAAATAAGAATGTACCATCGAATTTATAGGTACATATGCATTATTTTCACGAATTTCGAAAAACCGTTAGGGTTATGGAATCTGTTCCAAAATTAACACAGTTTTTTTCCATGACTGTAGAATTCTATGTACCAAATTTTATGATCCAATGATTATCTGTTCAAGAGTTATAGCGCACACGAACGGAGAAACACAATTTCTGCAACCCATTAAAATTTTACCGTAAAGGTTATTTGATTTGAACCAAAGTCAAAAAAAAATCTGTCCAATAACATGTAGATTCTTTATACCAAATTTAATGGCCCTGTGACTTTTCATTTAAGAAATATAGCACACATGGATGGAGGAACCCAGTTTTGTAAAAATTTTAACATTTCGGTTATCCGATGAAGACCAAGATCAACAAGATTCTGGCTGATTATCTGACTGGACAACTGAGACAGTTCCTCTTGCTGGATTGTCATTCGTTGCGTCTGTTCCTCTTGTTGGTTCGTCATTCGGTGCGACAGTTGAGAAAGTTGTTGCATCTGTTCCTCTTGTTGCCTGCAGTTCCTGCCAATATGACCGAAGCCACCGCACCTGAAGCATTTGATTACGTCGATCCTCTCTCCAGTGGTCCAGGCTCCCCATTCTGTTCGAATCCTCCCTGCATCAACGATTTTTCTCCCGAGCCCCTCGGCCACTTCAATCAGCGCCGTCCTTCTCTCTCTAGTCGGCGGGTAGAGCTTCCTCAGCACCACCTCCTCCTCCTTCACCGCAAACTTCTCTGCGATGACTTGAACCACCTCGTCGATGCCTTTTATTAGGATGGCCAGGTCCGTATTTACCCTGACCGTTGCTCCTTCCACCTTGCCCTCAACCTCTCGGCCTGCTCCTTTCCGCCTCTAACTGTCAACAGAACGTCGGCCTTTCCCGACCTCTTGGCCCCTTTTACCTCAATGTCCAACGATTTGAGGTCCACATTACTCTTAACCTTACCTAGGAGTTCGGCGTACGTTACCCCTTCCATCGCCTTGACCCTGACAACGGCCTCAGGTGTCCGTTGTTGTTTTGCCGTCTGCCGTAGTCCCTGCCAGCCTGCTGTTTTTCTGCTGTTCCTGCAGAAGACCGACTTCCCCGAGTCCCGGAATACGTATTCCAGGATCTTCCTCCAGACCCTCTTGTTCTCACCTTCGTCGACTAACAGCTCGACCTCTGTCGCCTGCCTCTCCTCCATCATACCTCTCAACTTCTCGGCCGCCAGACACATCTCCGCTACCTGGTCTTCTTCGCCCTTTCTCACCGAGACGATATAATTCGCCTTGCCTTCCTTTGACATGCTGGCTCCTTTCCCTCTGATTACCTCGGTTCTTTTGACCACATAGTCAAAATCACCTTCTTTCATTCCCTCAATTACTTCCTTCATCTCCGGGAATCTTTGGATAGCCCTGTTCGCTACCCCCTCTCCATCCTTTCCTAGATCAGCTAAGATTACCGCATCCAGGTCGTCCCTCTGGTCTGTCATCGCCCTTGTGGCTATGAAGACCTCCTCATCCCACTCTCGTTCTAAGAACTCCCTCATTTCCCCGAGGGTCTTGGCCTGATCCAGTGCCATCTTTATCTCGGCCTGCTGTTGCTCTCTCTGGGGACAGTTTGGACCCCACCTCCGCCGTACTTACCTTTATGTTCTCCACTCCTATCTCGGCCGTATCCCTTATACTCTTTTCTTCCCGTGGCTCTTCTTTCATCTGTTTCTCTATCTTCTCCAGGTTTTTTTCCGCCTTTCTTGCGCGTTCTGCCAGTCTGTATACATTGGTCTTGATCTCCGTTTTAGTGTTTGTACTCATACTTACCTGTTTCTCGAGTGTGGCAGCTATCCTAAACATCTTGACGATGTCCTCCTTGAATTTTATATACAGCTTCTGGGTGTCCTCAACCTTAGTTGGTCCTTGGCCACTGTCTACCACTGCAATTACTTCCTCCGATGCTCCTGTTTCCGCTATGTTCATTCCGCCTTGTTTCTCCACTTCTTTTAAAACCTCGTTGTTCTTATTCAGTTCCGGTTCAGCTCCTTGATTTCCTTTTGTTTGGTTTTTGTTAAGGTCCATAAAGTTCCCACGAGTGAGGGACGTTTTCCTGTCCAGCGAGGCAGTGCGCCCTATGCCTCGCTAAGGCCCAAAGTTCCCCCCCGGTCGGCCGGTTAACTATTGTCTGCCGGAGTGCGCCGATCCGAGGAGCCCCCCGACCAACGACAAGGTCTTACACCACCTGCGGGGGGATGCTAAAAGAACCTGAAATATTCTGGAATATGGTCACTAAAACACAACCTAAAAACAGTCTTTTAAAGAGGATGGGTACCAAAAAGGTACCCATCCGAGTCATCAACTTGAACTATCATGCAGTTCTTCCCCGAAAGGAAATGGGAACTTTACAAAAGGTAACGGCCGTAAGATAAACGTTATGGAAACAGATAAGACCACCAACGAGATCGAACAATTAATGATAAAAGTAGATCCCTCTTTGTCAAGTTTAAAAAACAAATAGGTCAGAGACCTACTTTACCGTGATAAACTTGTATTTGGTTCTAAAAATAAACTTGATAGAACTGATATTGTCAAACATAAAACCTACTGTTTTTTAACTAAAGGTCATTTTCTTGTTTGCTTATCCCGTAACAGTACTTTTCTTACTCTTTTTCCTCTTAAAAAAGTTCTATCCTACAGTCTGACAAGTATCTCGTGACAAGCCGGAGCTTCCAGTGCGCAGAGAGAGAGAAAGTATTCGGCCAGACTAGTATGGAATATACCTGAACATTAAACGCTTGATAAGATTTCACCAGATTTAAATTTTTGAACAATGTTGTCAATTGTTGATGATTACAGTAATATCGGCTATTTTTAGTATGAACAAGGCAACAGTGTAGATGTAAAGAGATGCTCACAGCATAAAGATTACCACACAAATGGTTTTTGGTGTACGCCCACCATTTCCCCACTTTCAAATTTGTTACGGCGCATCTTCACCTTATTTCACGAGATACTTGTCGGACTGTACATAGATTTTTATTTTTCCTCCATTCTTAGATCATCAGTTTACACCCATCATCAGATTTTTTATACAAAGAAAAAAGTGATAAACATTTTGATATATAAATAATCTTAAATACAAAAGTTAATTTTTATAGAGAGGTGGATTAAATACTGATGGATTTGGTGTATCAAATTCCCATAATATCCTTATCGAAGATTCAACTGTACTGAATCAAGATGATTGCGTTGTTGTAAACTCTGGTTCTAATATGATCTTTAGGAACATGCAATGCTATGGTAGCCATGGATTAAGTTTTTCAATGGGTAGTAGTTCAAACGATGTTTCTTCTGGTACCACAAATAATATAACTTTTACTGATAGTTTAGTAGCTAATGGCATTTATGGTATTCATGTAAAAACCAAAAGAGGAACTGGGTTACTTACCGATGTTACCTACAAAAATATTAGACTTTCAGGTAATATTATGAGCACTTTTAAGTATTTTTTTATAATTTTGATAACGGTAGGTATACTAGAAGATGGAATTTACATTAATCAAGACTATGGTGATATTGGAAATCTGTCCCGTCAATTCGAAATATCAGATTTAAAAATTTCCAATGTTTATGGATCTGTGAATGGTGGAATGACGCGTCCAGTGCATATAGTATGCAATAATAATGCTTGCTCAAATTGGAATTGGTCTGAAATCAATATCTTAGGAGGAGGAAAGAGTTATTGTAATTATGAACCTAATGGATTTTCTTGTTAAATTTTTTAAATTAATAAAAAATATTATTAACTAGATTTATATTGAATTTTTGTCTAATTTGTCGTTTAGCATAACTAGAACTTTGTTTTTGGTTATTTTATTATCTTAAACTAAAATTTTGTTCCTCATTCACTTTGTTCAACTGGCAATGTGTGAGTGTTAAGTGTCCACTGTCCGTTGTTGACTGTCTTTCGTGAAGTGTCTGTTGTCGAGTGTCAGATGTCGAGTGTCAGATGCCGAGTCTCAGATATTAAGTGTCAAAGGTCGAATGTCAAAAAATGTAAAAAGTAAGTCTATTCTGCAAGATTATTTGGCTTGCCTCGTGCTTAAGTGAATTCCTGGCTTAAGGCTACAATTATACGTTAAACACAAAAAAGAAGATCTAACTAATAGTGTTCTTTTGTTGTTAAAACGAAAGGAAATAGACTGGAAGTGACCATAACAATGATTCTCATTTAAACACTATTTGGTTTTTTATTACTTTGTCACGGGCTAATTTCGCGTTAGCGATAGATATCTTTATTTGTAAACAAAATTGTTTTCTTACCTTATGAATTCTCCGTTATTAAGGAGTAAATCGTGACAAGTTCCAGTTGATTTAGATCGATTATAGTTAATCATCAACTTATAAATATATTCTGGCCATAACTAATGTTGCTAATATTGTTTTGGAAGTAAATTTATTTAATCCAGGTTATGAATTCTTGTAGTGCTTATTTTTGAAATTACTGTCATTTTTCGCTTTCATCTGACTGAAGTACTACTTCTTCTTTTTTTTGTCGATAACTATAAGTATTGGGTTCTACGGCCAGTTGTTTCGTAGAATTGTTGTTTTGCGTAACAAGATTGAAAATAAACGAGGGAATTAAGTAATGTTGAGATTTTGGTGTTACCTCGTTAAGTAATAAGATCAGACGTTTATTGTCCTTACAGTGGTAGAGGCCATTCTCGTGTCTGACAGATTTTATCGAAAGTAAATGATCTCTCCGTCTTTCCGTTATCTGCTTTTGAATAAGTAGGTTGTAGGATACAATCCAGAAGATTTTTGGTTTAAGTTTTAAATCGCGGTGAATCCGTAACAATTAATTTTGGATTTTTTGAAACTAAACCTCATTTTCCATTTGAATCGTTGTTGAGTTAGATTCTGATGTTATTGTTGGACAGATTCATTGGAAAAAGCCGCGTGTCGGATTTTTGTGTAATCTTCTGTGGTAAGTTAAAACACCTTTTATTCATGTGGTTTGTTCAATCCTTATGGTTTTCTCTTTTCTTGTTTTATTTCGGACGAAACGTAGGTAGATCAAGAAACAAACAGTAGGTGGATTTGGAGATTTAAAACCGTTCAGACGGTGAGCTGTTGTAGAGTACCCGCAATTAGCAACGAGGAGATTGATTTACCCGTCTACCAGCTAGGGTGTCACTAGTTTTAATGAAAGAAACCCTATCTTAATAGGTGAGTTACGAAATTTTATTTTTATAAGATTAATAACGCCATATGGTCACAATCTTGGTAAATATCTTTATTTAGCATATGTATTTCTTTGTGTCTTATGTAGGTTATTAATGTGAAACTAGACTCCTTTTTCTTATTTTTTTTTACTATTATTAATTAATTTTATGTTAAATTTTGATTTAATTTATTGTTATAATTTTGTCGTGACTAGCAAGTCAAATTTAGGTTTGTTGAGTACATTTAAATCATTAGTTTTGCTCATTAATTGTAAATTCAGAGAAGTCAACTTCTAAATGTTGTATTATTCATTTAAATTCATTTTGTTCTTTCATTGTAGTATAAATTTAAGTTAATGTGTTCAAATTGTATTAAAGTTATTAAGTCAAACTAATTCAAGGAGTCATTAAAATCTGTTTAAGCCAATGTTAATACTAAATTACGATTTTAGGGTCCTAGATACAGGTGTAAATCCTAGATACAGGTGTAAATCCTAGTTACGGGCATAAGTCCTAGATACGGGCATAAGTCCTAGAGAAGCAGAATTTTGATTGCTGATCCTATACTTAGTACGAGCTTAAGTTATTGTGATTGGTACAAGCCTATTGGTTCTAGAACAGGCTTGATTTTTGGTACCGGCCTAAGTATTGGAGAAGCCAAGGACTGCGGAAACTTATTTAGATTAACAGATAAGCTATATTAGTCTTAAGTCGTGACTTTAGTTTTTTTTTTAGTTAAAATCTATTTTTCCTTGTTTTTGTATTGCGTGTGATCACAAATTCTAGATAATATTCCTTTTTTTTTTAATATAACTCACATATTTTGTTTAAATATCAATAGCGTTGTCAAGCACGAGGCTTGGCAGTTGTGTAAATTCTTAAATTTATTAAAGAAGGGTCTAGTTGATATTTTGTTTTATTTAGCTCACTTTATCGTTTTTTTTATTGTGCAATTCAAATAGTACTGTTTAAAATTTTGAATTTACTTAATTATCTCCAGTGGGTGAAGTGGTGCCTGGAACATCAGGGGTTTCCGATTTTAACCGTACAAAATCGGTGGCGCACTCACTTTATTTTGGCACTTACCCTCTACGGCTGAGCTGGGCATAATTTGCCAGTAGAGAAACCACCACCGAACTCAGCTGGAGTTGAATATTAATTGATTAATTTATTTATTTTTCAAAATTTTATTTTGTTTTTTTTAATTCATTAAAATACGTGGCAACTTGAAATTTGTTTTTCCATAAAAGATAATTTTAATTATCTTATTTTCAGTATGTAGCTACTTTCCCATGACAATATATTTTCTTTTCTTTTTTTTCAGATGAGCTATAAATTCACTGAAATTTATAAAAAATAATAAAATTCTTAAAACCGTTTTGAGTACCTAATTGGATTTTTATTATTTCAAAAACGCCATACAAATAACCTGTAATAAATCATCTCTTCTAGGTATTAATTAATTGGACTTTTATTAATTCCATCATACACATCTTATCAGTTTTTTAGTTTTATTATAAAAAACCTGGTGGTCGGTCACTCACTCCAACGAGTTCAAAAATCTTGTCAAGTTTCCGAATAAGTGATGACACATTACATTATTTCTAAATAATAATAATATGCTAATCTAAACTTAAACAACTTATTAATAAATCTAATAAATCAAGAAGAAAAACATAATATTTATCTTCGAAAGCTTAGAAAGGAAAAAAAACTTTTTTAATAATTTTAATTTTGTTTCCAGTTTTAAAAGACGACCCTTGACAAATTAGAAGGCTTACAAGGGGTTATCAGAATGCGAACGGCACTCAGAGGGTAGAAGGAGAGCGAATCGTGGATCGAGAGAGCAAATGGTCGAGTATTGAAGAAAAAGAAATATTTAGAGACAAACTAAAAATATAAAAAACGGAAATTGGTAAAGGGCGCCACTTATCTTTTTATAAATACATAGGAGAAAAGATTAGAAAGGAATCAATTAAATTATGAACAATTAAGGAACACACTTAACTTAAAATAAAAAAAATTACCAAAAATATTCTAACGAAATATCCGACTAAGACAAGGACCTTTTTATAAAATACTGTTTGTAGGTTATTCGAGAATGTTCTCTCTCTTTCTAGTGTGTATTGATTAGGTTCGATTTAAGTTTCGCGTACATTCTAGAATATTCATTTGTTGTACCTATATAAGAGGATATATGGACAGGTAAGGGGAGTTCAAATAATTTGAATAGTTCAGTGTATTGTCAATCAGTTTAAACGTTATCCAGCAGAGTTCTGTGTATCTTAACAATTTTGTGAATAAATTGTGTTAAAGTCCCCATAAGTGTTGCAATATATTAGATATATATCTAAGGGTTACTTTATAGGTCTCAAAATGAAATGTACTAAACTTTAAAACTTGTCAAACACGAATTAAACCAAAATTTAGCCGGTAAGTTTTACAAAGCTAATTACACAAAGGCCATTGCTACTTTTTCAAGTAAGCAAGAGTACCTATATCAACACAATCTCAAATGTAACGAAGCATCAACCTTATACACTTTCGGGTGTTTTCGAGTTGTTTCGAATCGAATAACCAATTAGAAACCGTAAAATACTGAAACACTTATGGGGGCTTTTTACACAATTTTATTTACAAAATTGTTAAGATACACTGAACTCTGCTGGATAACGTCTAACTACTTGACAATACAATGAACTCTTGTGAATACTTGAACTTGAACTGACGTAAACTGCCCATGCATCCCCTTATATACAACATTATTTAATCTAGTCAGTGTGTTTAGAAGTTTCTAGAATTTTCTAGAAACATTATTTAAAATGGTCAGTTGATTTTTTTACAAACTTCTAAAAATCAACTGTTAACAACAATCTTTCAAATTAAGGTCCCTTCCTTTACGGTTATCCCGTTACACTGCCCCCTCCTTAGATTCATTCCTCCTGGAATGTTATTTCCTACATCGGAATCCCGCACACTCCCTGAGCTAGCCAAACCATCTTCTTGGAGTTGCTGCGCATCTCCACTGTGGTTTCCCTGGTAAGGCGCCAAACGATCATGATGGACCACGACGGGTTTCCCTCTGGGAATTTTCACGATCCGATAAATGACATCGTTAATCTTCTTCTTGATGGTGTAAGGACCTTCCCAGTTCTTTTGTAATTTGGGACAAATACCTCGACGCCGTCGGGGGTTATAGAGCCAGACTAAATCTCCAACTTGGTAACTCTTTTCCATTGTCCGTGTGTCATAGTACCTCTTCATCCGATCACTAGATAATTGTAGTTTTCCACGCACCAGGTTGTGTATATTTTCCATTCGATTCTGAAGGTCGGCGACATATTGTTCACGTGCCATTTCTTCACCAGGTTTACAACCAAACACCAAGTCACATGGTAGCCTCATTTCTATACCGAACAGGACCTTCGCAGGCGTTTGGCCAGTTGATTCGTTGATGGCCGATCGAATTGCCATTAGAAATAGTGGAATATGTCGATCCCAATCCCTCTGACAATCTGACACCACTTTTGACAGATAGTTGGTTATAGTCCGGTTCATTCGTTCCACCATTCCATCAGACTGAGGGTGCATCGCTGTGGTTCTCGTTTTGTGGATGCCTAATCTTTGGCAAACTTCTTGAAACAGCTTGCTCTCAAAATTTATTCCTTGGTCTGAATGTAATTCTAATGGTACCCCAAATCGGCTTACGAATTCTTCAACCAATATATCTGCTAAAGTGGTAGCTTCCTAATTGGGAACTGCATATGCTTCAACCCATTTAGTGAAGTACTCCATTACAACAAAGATGTACTTGTTTCCTACATCGGTCTGTGGAAGTGGCCCCAATACATCTACTGCGATTCTTTCAAAAGGACTTCCAACCAGGTATTGCTGCATTTCCGCCTTCGGTTTTCGGTGCGGACCGTTACTGGCAGCACACCAATCTTTAACATCATTAGTGCAATTTACCCAGTAAAATCTATCTCGGATCTTTTGCAGCGTTTTCGTGATACCCAGATGTCCTCCAGAACTATCATTATGCATCTGTTTTAAAATTCCCGGTACAGCATTTCTTGGGACCACTATTTGTTTCCTTGTTTCTGTGCCCTCGGAATTTTCTACAAGTCTTTTAACGAGCCCTCCGTCCAAAATTAAAGAGTTCCATTGGGACCAGTATGCTTTTAAAGCAGGAGAGGATGAGGATATCTCTATCCACAACGGACGACGGTCCATTCTCTTCCACTCCCTAATCTTTCTCAGAACGGGATCGTTTTCTTGTTGCTCCTCCAGCATAGAGCTCTCGTCTTATGGCACAACCTTAAATAAGGTGAGTTTTTCCTCGTTCGGCTTCACTTGGGTACAATGGGGGCAAGTATTTTTTATGTGGCCTAGTTCTCCGCAGTTCCAGCACCTCACTGGGCGCCTTCTTTTTGAAGAAAACTTCATTACCCTCTCCACTACCGCTTCGACGTCGCTGACGGCATAAACGGCATGGTCGAAGTTACCAGTGTCTTCCGTTTGTCGAGCAGTTGCATGTGAGGCCTCTGTCGCCGTATCGAACTCCAGGGCAATGGTCAAGGCGTTTACAAGAGATCTTGGCCTCGCCAACCGTACAGCCCGTTGCAACTCGGCGTCTCGCAGACTATCAGTAAAGGTTTGGATCGCCAGGTACTCCAGAAAATCTTCTGCTGCATTTGGATACGCAAACCGTACAATTTTTTCCACTTCTGCCTCGAACTCCTGGATAGTTTCTCCATTTTTCTGCTTCCGGCTTTTCAACTGCACTCGGTATACCGGTTGTAGATGACTTTGACCATAACGCATCTCTAGACGATTCACCAATAGCTCAAAATTGTCAACCTCATCCGGTGTCAATACATGCAGGACGTCTAAAGCCTCGCCTCGCAGAGCCATGGTTAGGAACAATGCCTTCTCCTGGGGTGACCATCCATTCGCTCTGGCCACTGCGTCAAATTGTTTCAGGTAATTTGACCAGGAAGTCATTCCGTCGAATGTCGGGGGTTTTATCGTCATTCGTACCTGGGCCGCCGCTCCGTTTCCTCGTCGTTCGACGTCTACGTGGCCAGTTTCCCTCCGTTCTGCATTTCCGTCGCCGTGGTGGATGATTTGGTTTCGGCGACAAGCTTTTAGTTCTTGTTAAAGCTTCCTTATCTCGGACTGCATTTGTTGGTTGATCTGGTTTTGCTCGTCTCGCAAATTGGCGACTTGTTGATTTTGTTCGTCTTGCAAGCTGGACACTTGCTGATTTTGTTCATCTCGAAGAGTGTACATTTCGGAGCGCAAATGCGATATTTGCTGGGAGAAGGAACTGGATAACTCTTCTGGTAGGGTAGACATCCGTTGTGACAGCTGGGACATATCTTCGCGCTGGCTCTTCATCTGACTGGAAAGCTCCTCTTGCTGGCTCTTCATCTGACTGGATAGCTCCTCTTGCTGGCTCGTCATTCGTCCTGATAGCTCCTCGTGCAGCCGGGAAAGTTGTTGAGTTTGTTCTTCTTGTTGGCTCGTCATTCGTTGGGACAGCTGGGACATATCTTCGCGTTGGCTTCTTATCTGACTGGACAACTGGGACAGTTCTTGAGCTTGTTCTTCTTGCAGCCGGGAAAGTTGTTGAGCTAGTTCAGAATTTGCTTTTTGAACTGGGTCTTCGAACTCCACAGCGTCAGGGTCCAAATCATTATTTACATAGTATTCACGGAGCCTTCTTAACAATACGGATTTGCTTCCAGTAGTTTCCAACTCCAATTCTTCGAGCTCTCTTCTGAGCTCAGCCACCAATAGTTCATTTATCTTTTTTCCAGGCATTCTTGTATCTTCACCCCACACCTGACACCAATTTGAAACACTTATGGGGGCTTTTTACACAATTTTATTTACAAAATTGTTAAGATACACTGAACTCTGCTGGATAACGTCTAACTACTTGACAATACAATGAACTCTTGTGAATACTTGAACTTGAACTGACGTAAACTGCCCATGCATCCCCTTATATACAACATTATTTAATCTAGTCAGTGTGTTTAGAAGTTTCTAGAATTTTCTAGAAACATTATTTAAAATGGTCAGTTGATTTTTTTACAAACTTCTAAAAATCAACTGTCAACAACAATCTTTCAAATTAAGGTCCCTTCCTTTACGGTTATCCCGTTACAATACAAATCTTAGATCTTTCTCGAATGAATTGTTGGCAACATTAAACAAAAGAAATTTTCTGGATAAAACAAAAATGTAATTATGGTTGTCTATACTGAAGGTCCAGAAAAAAAAATTCTAAATAACTTGTATTAAAGGTTTGTTTTTTGGAATACTACAACTTGATGCTACAACTTCTTTAACTCGTCAAAAAATGGATTTTCTCGTGGTGTAGATGACATCCTTTAAAGTTTTAGTTTTGCCAAGAAGTGATTTTTTCATGTTTGGAAACACGCGGCAAAATCTTGAAAATAGACATGTTTTCGTTTTGCCTTTCTTCAGGTAGTCAATGTAGATCGTGAATCTTAGAAATATGAACAAGTTAAAATGGTGTCGTGGGACACCAGGTAGGAACGAAGTTCCTTCGGCTAATGTAGAATCGACACATAACACTTGTGTATACGACTGTAACGCCTGCGCACGTCTCATTTAACGGTCAATATATCAAAATTAGTGAAATCTTGGCGTTAAGAAAGAAGCTTCTTTAAAATTTAAGGTGAGATTTAAAGAGTAATGTATACATTTATTTTTTCTCACCTTTCCTAACTGCTTTCAACTATCAAGATTTTTAAAAATTATATCTTATATTACTTTAACAAAAACAGGTAAAAGTTAAGAGATATATACAAAAAAATTATGCATCGGCCGGGAATCGAAGCCGAGCCGCCTGCGTGGCAGGCGAGCATTCTACCAATGAACCACCATTGCTACGTATAATAACTTCCAGAATGCGTTTGATGCACGTCTCATTTAACGGTTTTTCGTTACGGTTTTACTATTAAATTTTTTCAATTCAGTCACGCAGCAAAATCCCTATCTCCTCCAAGCCTGCCGTAAGGAACTTAGTTCCAATAATACTGTTATTTCTAGACCTTAACGAACATTCTTTAATATATTACGTAATGATTAAATTTGTTTTATTAAAAATTTAATAGCTTATTTGTAAATCAAAACTTTTAAGGTTAATAAATAAGCTGTAATATAATTTATTACCTAATATGTAATATTTTTTTATAACAAAATAACAATTATTAAATTAAAAAATTCATAACCTGTCAATCAGTTTATTCTAACATTATTATTAAATGAATTATTCCAGAATTTGATAAATTATAAAAATTGCGGATATACACCCCAGTGAATATTTCCGGCAAATTATCAAAGAGAAATAAATATATAAAAAGGATGTAAAAAATTGTAAAAACATATCAGTTGATTGGAATTTGATCAAAATGAAGAGTCGTGTTTGTGTATTATTTACTCTACTCATTGCTGGTTTGGTAAGTATTTTTTAGTAAGTGATTATATTTGACAAATGACATATGACATTTACTAACCTTAACATAGGTTTATGTTAACTGATCACAATACACTCTCTGTTTAATAAGTGACAATTGACATTTAAAATATTGTTTTTAATTCACGTACACAAAATTGACATCGTAGAGAAAGTTTTCTATTTCTCGATTAAGTTTGACAAGTGACAATTGACATTTAAAAATTTGCTTACAATTTTATTGACAGTTTGTAATTCTTCTTTACTTTGTATGATCTTTTGCCGTGACACATTCAGACAGGTTGCGTTGATACTCTTTGTAATAATTAATAAAACTTAATTATCCTTTATTTGAAATTCTTAATAAAATAATAAAAAGCGTTGTTAAAACTGATTATGTTTGACAAGAGACATATGACATTTCAAATCACGCCATTAACTAATAGTTTAATTGACTGTTGACAATCATTTATAAAACCTAATAAAAAAAGGTCGTTTTGATTTCTTTGATCACAAAACTCAGACAGTTTGACAAGTGGCATTTAAAATCTTGGATAAAGTTAACGTAGCTACACTGATTTTAATAATTAACAACTTTATTTACTATTTGTTAACCATCAGCATGGAAATTTGTTTAGTTTGTTTATCATATGTTTGACAAGTAACAAGTGTCATTACAAACTATAACTATTAATAACTGCCAATTTTTTTTCAGTTATTGTATTATTTCTTCTAAATTTTGTTTAGCTGGATTTTTAATAGTAATTAGTTTTAATTATTTGATATGATTTTGTAGGTTTTGTGTAATGGATTACCCAATCCCATCCCAGCATTACAAGAGAATATTGCAGCTCCAATTCATGGTGTTGTTGGGCAAACGCATGCAGCCAGCTTAAGTGGAAGTAAGAAAATGTGAAATGTCACTTTTTGTATTATTTAAGGTTTGTTCCAACAGACCGAAGAACCATTCTAGAACCGTCCATGAACTGCGCAGCAGACGAAATCTCGATACTTTTGATGTACTGAGTTCTTTCGTAACGGTTCTATAACGGTTTTTTGGTCTGTTGGAACAGAGAGTCAATCGGTCCAGGTGACCAAGTAAAGATCTTTTGTGTATAATACCCCTACATCTATGTATGAGTTCATAAACTCTAGACTTTTATTAATGTTTAAGACCGTAACCCAACCAGGTTCCAAAAAGACCTCTTCAAGATATTTATTTCGTTGTCGAACAATTACTCTGCAGTTACAGATAATATTTTTACCGTTTTATTTGCATAGTTACAGAATCTTCATATTCTTCTGTCCACTTTGTCCATTTTACTGAGATTGTACCTCAGTGGTCATTGTCCTTTGAAAATTCCTGCGATTACTCTAGATTTATAAAACTTTAAGATTCTTCACATAAAGCTGGTAGCGCTGAAGATAGCGAAAAGGAGAAAAAAAATCGCTGTCTTTAGCGCTCTTCTCTGTCTTATCTATGGCCTCACATTATGGTAAATTTAGAGAAGCGCAGTGAAAGTCGTATTAACCTTTTTGCCTGTCTTTGGCCTAAAGTGTTTATCGAGTACTGAATACTTATAAAGTCTGCATACTCTTCTGTCCACTTTGCCCATTTCAAAGAAATTGTAACTCAGTAGACAGTGTCCTGTGAAAATTTCTGCTATTACTTTGAGTTCAGGTTACTGAAATTCTTAAGTGTGAAGCCTCACATAAAGCTGGTAGTGGTCAAGATAGTGGAGAGAAAGAAAATTTCGCTATCCTTACCTCTGTTCTCTCCGGTCCGTTATCTGTCTTATCTGTGGACTCACATTAAAAGTAAATTAGCCCAGTGACAGGTATTAACTTTTTTGTTTGTTTATGGCCTATAGTGTTTTTCCAGTATGCTGCACTAATTTCCTTTTCCCAATTTCGAAGTTCATCCACTAGATGATCTAGAAAGGTTCAGGTCTGATAAATGGACTACAATCTTCTTCTTTTTTGAGACTATCAGCAATCTCTTTTTCAAGTATCTTTTTATTCCCTAGTATCTATCCACAGCAAAGTAACTTTAAAGTGCTTGGCCAGTTGCTTAAGAGGCTATTTGCAGTTTCATACTGTTTTTTAATGCACTATTGTTAATAGATCCTCTTGTAAGATCGTAGTAGTGTTTGTCAGAGCTTACTATTAGGACTTATAATCACTATACGTACCCTTATGTAATTCTGATATTTTCTCAGTTCTATCTTTTTAAAAAGTTTAGTATATCGGTAGGCTTCAATTTAGGTAGATCCTCTTATTCTATTTCGTATAATCCTAGGTATCTGACCTTACGCAAGGCAATGAATTCTAAGAGGTTCTCAGTAGTGTCTCTGTTTGTCTTAGTCCTTCTAGATCGTTCCAGTACTTAGATTTTTCTCTATCCAGTTATTTTCTTAGTTTTTCTACAAGTGTACTATTGCTGATTCCACAAGATGGTTCTGGTCCCAGGTATGGGGTTTTAGCTCCTTTTTTTTACCAGCATTTCCGCTGTTTCGATTCCATCTATTCTGTATCCTGGAACCCATAAGAGGGTTTACCTAGGCATTCCCAGACAATCTTTGAACTGATTGTGTTAGAGTTCAGAGCTTAGTTTTTCTAAGACTGTACTACTGCTAATTCCACAAGATGGTTCTGGTTTCTATGTGTCCTAGAACCCATAGGAGGGTAACCGGGTTCTGCACATAGAGTGTTAGTATGTATAAAGTGCTCTCTACACAAAAAAATCAGTTAAAAAGCCTTTGGACTGCTTTTATTTATTGTAAATACATGTAGAATAAGATTTACTCTAATGCCTCTGTGACATATAAAACGATTTAAAATGATATTTTTTTAGTGCCAGGTCCACCAAGACCACCAGGTCCACCACCATCAAATATCACATCTGCTTAAATATATAGGTAGTGGAGTTGTACTATGGACCTAAAAATAAATATGATTTAAACAAAAAATCTGTCTTTTAATATATTATTAAACTGTTACTATAAATACTGTAGCATTTTAAATTATCTTCAAAATCTTCATCCCAGGTTTCCTAACCAAGACCCCAATAAAAAAACTTTCATGGCACCTTCCTTCAACCAGTTGTATAACCATCTTCAACAAGTCTACTTCCTCAAAACCCCAATTTCGATCATCAGTTCTATCTGGAAACAGAACACATCACCCGACCCCTTTTACATCGATAAACTCGCCTCAGCAAAGCATACTTCGAACATAATCCCCAAACTTGCAAAAAAATCCCACAAATACACAAAACTACAGACCGATATCTCTGCCAAACGTCATTGGCAAATTTTTGAACCACTGCTCCTAGACAGAATCAGGGATTTTATAGACATCAACACTATAAAGCCCCTTTTCAACATAGATTCAGACTAAAGCACTGTACCCAAAACACGACTTTAGAAGTTCAAACTTTTGCCGCCTTTACCTTAAATCAGAGAAAAGTCGTCTCTGCCATACTAATGGATGCTCAAAAGGCTTTCGACAAGGTTTGGCATGTTGGCCTTATCATAAAATTAAATGACATCTAATTACCCATTCTAGCCACAAAATTAATACACTCCCACCTCTCCAACAGAATAATCCGTATCAAATTTGGAAATGCAATTTCCGAACCCTTTACACTCCCTTTTAGGAGTTCCACATGGGTCATTACACTATCTACGCTAGCGATATTCCTCATTTTTAAAATATCCAACAATACGCCGACGACATGGCCCTATACCCCTCCGCAACGTCGACTAAAACTATGATCTTCAGACATCCAAACCTCAGCCAACGAGAAAAACTCACTTTCGAAAATATTTGACTCTCACTATGTTCCTTAAGACCAGGTGACCTACTTGGGCGTGCGATTTACTCGTACCCTCAGGTGGGACACCGATGTCGAACTTACCATCAAGGAAATGAGAACACGAGCATCCCTCCTGGGTGCTCTGGGTAGTAGATTCGGAAGATGCCACTTCAAAACTCTACTTCATACCTACAAATTTTGTATTCGAACTTTTGTCGATTAAAAGGCGGTCTCATACTCTGCTCTCTCAGCTTCTTGCCACAAAGCGAGCCATTAACCGTATAGCGAAAAACCTAGATCACCCTTACCCAAGCCACCTTGTTTATCAAAATACAAAAATACTTTCTCTTCCTTCTTAATTTCAGACGCTCCAACAACGATACGTTACTAGGACTCTATAGACTTACCGCCCAGAGGACTCCAAAGAATCTCAAGATCCTATTTTCTCGCTAAGACTTCTCCAAACCGTAGACATGGACCTTTCTGCAGAACTTGACGACCTCCTTGACGAAACCCCATCTTCTACAGGTAGATAATGGATGAGAACATGATAAAAAAAACTGAGTTCTTAGAGAAGGTGGTTTCCCTCGTTCTTGCCAAAAAAGTTATACTTCTATTCGCGCGCCTAGCGTTGGATATTTGTATGGGAATAAATGCGCAAAATCATTACATTACTTTACATATGTAATGGCGTGAGTAAACATATAGGTGGTCGGTAAATACATCAATCAAATATTTACCACATGTTATAAGTCCTTTGAATACTGTTTAAACATTTAGTACATTGAAAAGAGATAGATATACAAAAAACAGTCTTAGTTTTAGTATCACAGTGCCGCATCACATTGTGTTTGACAGATTATATTATTATTCTGACACGTAAGTATACATATTAAGTTAAGTATTTTATATTAATAATAATATTTAGTAATGAGTATTGTATTATAGTCTTTACTCTATAGTACCGTCACATGGTTGCAGTATATTCATTTATATTCTGCACTTTGCTTATGAGGTTGTTGGCCCTATAAACAGAATTTTTAAGAAATGTATTTCAGTTAACTTTTTGGGAAATTATAATATACGCATTATATATGCGGACCGCTAGCCAAAGATCCCCAAATGGCAGCACGTTCGAGGACCAGAAAACGAAAAATGCAAAAAACCTTTAAAAAAAGTCACCAACATTTATAAAAAGAAAGACAATGGCAAGGAACCCGGAAATGATTTGGAAAAGCATAAATACAAAACAAAAACCAAGACTTGGAAAATCGGTACATGGAATATCAGAAGCATGACAAACAAAGAGCATGAATTAGAGGAGGAGTTCAATAAAACAGGACTTGATATATTAGGTATAACAGAAACAAAAGTAAAAGGAAAAGGAGAAAAACTGATTAATAGCGGACACACACTTATTTATAGTGGAGTAGACCAACACCAGAGAGCAGCGGAGGGAGTGGGATGCCTAATCAGACAGGACAACATGAAATACTTACGACAGTGGACCGCAGTATCGGAAAGAATATTAAAACTCCAACTAGATATAGAGGAACAAAATACAACGACATTATTAGTAGTGTACGGACCAGGAGAAAATGAAAGTAAAAACATAAAAGAAAAGTTTTGGGAACAGCTATCAGAGTTAACAGAAGACGAAGCAGGCAGATTGATAATAATAGGAGACTTTAATGCGAGAGTCGGGAAAAAAGATGAGATATCAGGAACAACAATCGGAATTCATGGGAAAAGACTTATTGATTTCTGCCTCCTTAATAACCTTATCATAACAAATACGTTCTTTAAACACAAGGATATACACAAGTATACTAGGGAGGTAGTAAGCAGAAATGAAAAATCTATCATAGATTATGTTATAATAAGTAAAGCACATAGAAAGGAAATACTAGATACCCGAGTGAGAAGAGGAGCAGAAATGTTTACTGACCATTTTCTACTAATATCCAAAATTAGAACAAAAAACGAACAAAGAGATAATAAGACGATTAGGAAAAGAAACAAAACTACAAAGACAGTCATAAAATACTACAAATTGGGAGAAAAGTTAAAAGCCGAACAATACTCAAAAATACTACAAGAAGAAATGGAAAAAATTAAAGACAACATGGAAGAACCTAACATAGAAAATCTTTGGTTAATTACAAAAGGAAAAATTCTAGAAACGGCCAAGGTAGTATGTGGAACGACAAATGTAAACAAATCAAAGAAGAAAACAAATTGGTGGAACGAGGAAATAAAAGCTGAGGTCAAAATAAAAAAGGATAAATGGCACAATTATTTAAGGAACAGGAACAACGAAACATACGATGAATATAAAAAACAAAAAACAAAAGTGAAGGAAATAGTCAAAAGAGGGAAACAACAATCCTGGGAGGATTTTGGAAATAAGATGGAGAAAGATAGACACGGAAACCAAAAGTTGTTCTACAGAATACTGAAAACGCTGAGGAAAGGGAAACAAGAAAGGTGCACATATATCCTGTCCACTGAAGGGAAAATGTTAACTGACGACCATGAAATAATGGCTAGATGGAAACAATATTTTCAGAGCATGTTGAATACAAAACCGATCAATGAGAAAATAGAAGATGAAAACAAGGAGGAGGAAAAAGTAGAACATAATTATTGCGCAATCACATTACAAGAAGTAGCAGAGGCAGTAAAAGTGTTAAAAAGGGGAAAAGCAGCCGGCCATGATGAAATAACAGCAGAGATGCTAAAGAATACCCAAAGACTGGGAAGTAGGAGTAATATTGCCGATCTACAAAAAGGGCAATAAACGTGACTGCAGTAATAATAGAATAGAGGCATCACCTTACTAAGCATAGTTTCCAAAGTGTATGAAAGGATACTAGATAACCGTCTAAAAATAATAATAGACCACCAACTAGAAGAGTCACAAAGTGGATTTAGGAAAGGGAGAGGGGTACAAGATCACATTTTTACAATCAAGCAAATGATTGAGAAAAACTACAACAGCAATATATATGCAGCATTTATAGATTGGGAAAAAGCTTTCGACAGTGTACCAAGGAAAGTAATATGGGACAGCCTAAAAAGAAGAGGAGTTAATATAAACCTAAGGAAAAACATTGCCAGCTTATACGCAAACACAAGTAACTACGTGAGAACAAATAATCTAGAATCCGAAGAATTTAGAACCAAGGAAAGTTTAAGGCAAGGGGGTGTATTAAGTACGACTCTATTTAACATCGTGCTAGATGACGCAATGAAAGAAATAAAAGACAAAATTAAGAAGTTACCAATTGGATACAAAAACTTAGAACCGGTATATCTGACAGAATGCGCCTACGCTGATGACCTCATGATAGCTGCTAAAAACGAAAAGGAACTCCAGCAAAACTTGATACTCTGGGATGAAACACTAAAAAGAAAAAATCTAAAAATAAATATTGAAAAAACAAAGATAATGGTAATTGGAAAGAATGACATTAGAACAAGTCTAGAACTAAACAACAAAACGACACAACAGACCGATAACTTCACATATTTGGGGGTAAAAATACAAAGGGACGGGAAAAATGAGGCTGAAATAAATACAAGATTAGAAAATGCTACTAAATTATATTACTCGCTAAACAACACAGTAATAAAAAGAAAAGAGATTTCAAGGAAGACTAAATTAACAGTTTACTAAACAATTTTTAAGCCAGTACTAACATACTGAAACACGTATGGGGGCTTTTTACACAATTTATTTACAAAATTGTTAAGATACACTGAACTCTGCTGGATAACGTCTAACTACTTGACAATACAATGAACTCTTCTGAACACTTGACTCGAACTGACGTTAACTGTCCGTGCATCCCCTTATATACAACATTATTTAATCTAGTTAGTGTGTTTAGAAGTTTCTAGAATTTTCTAGAAACATTATTTAAAATGGTCAGTTGATTTTTTTACAAACTTCTAAAAATCAACTGTCAACAACAATCTTTCAAATTAAGGTCCCTTCCGTTACGGTTCTCCCGTTACACTGCCCCCTCCTTAGATTCATTCCTCCTGGAATGTTATTTCCTACATCGGAATCCCGCACACTCCCTGAGCCAGCCAAACCATCTTCTTGGAGTTGCTGCGCATCTCCACTGTGGTTTCCCTGGTAAGGCGCCAAACGATCGTGATGGACCACGACGGGTTTCCCTCTGGGAATTTTCACGATCCGATAAATGACATCGTTAATCTTCTTCTTGATGGTGTAAGGACCTTCCCAGTTCTTTTGTAATTTGGGACAAATACCTCGACGCCGCGCCGTCGGGGGTTATAGAGCCAGACTAAATCTCCAACTTGGTAACTCTTTTCCATTGTCCGTGTGTCATAGTACCTCTTCATCCGATCACTAGATAATTGTAGTTTTCCACGCACCAGGTTGTGTATATTCTCCATTCGATTCTGAAGGTCAGCGACATATTGTTCACGTGCCATTTCTTCACCAGGTTTACAACCAAACACCAAGTCACATGGTAGCCTCATTTCTCTACCGAACAGGACCTTCGCAGGCGTTTGGCCAGTTGATTCGTTGATGGCCGATCGAATTGCCATTAGAAATAGTGGAATATGTTGATCCCAATCCCTCTGACAATCTGACACCACTTTTGACAGATAGTTGGTTATAGTCCGGTTCATTCGTTCCACCATTCCATCAGACTGAGGGTGCATCGCTGTGGTTCTCGTTTTGTGGATGCCTAATCTTTGGCAAACTTCTTGAAACAGCTTGCTCTCAAAATTTCTTCCTTGGTCTGAATGTAATTCTAATGGTACCCCAAATCGGCTTACGAATTCTTCAACCAATATATCTGCTAAAGTGATGGCTTCCTGATTGGGAACTGCATATGCTTCAACCCATTTAGTGAAGTAGTCCATTACAACAAAGATGTACTTGTTTCCTGCATCGGTCTGTGGAAGTGGCCCCAATACATCTACTGCGATTCTTTCAAAAGGACTTCCAACCAGGTATTGCTGCATTTCCGCCTTCGGTTTTCGGTGCGGACCGTTACTGGCAGCACATGTAGTGCATTTACGACACCAATCTTTAACATCATTAGTGCAATTTACCCAGTAAAATCTATCTCGGATCTTTTGCAGCGTTTTCGTGATACCCAGATGTCCTCCAGAACTATCATTATGCATCTGTTTTAAAATTTCCGGTACAGCATTTCTTGGGACCACTATTTGTTTCCTTGTTTCTGTGCCCTCGGAATTTTCTACAAGTCTTTTAACGAGCCCTCCGTCCAAAATTAAAGAGTTCCATTGGGACCAGTATGCTTTTAAAGCAGGAGAGGATGAGGATATCTCTCTCCACAACGGACGTCGGTCCATTCTCTTCCACTCTCGAATCTTTCTCAGAACGGGATCGTTTTCTTGTTGCTCCTCCAGCATAGAGCTCTCGTCTTCTGGCACAACCTTAACTAAAGCAAGTTTTTCCTCGTTTTGCTCCATACGGGTACAATGGGGGCAATCAGGTCGACATGGTCTTCTGGAAAGTGCATCAGCATTACGATGTCTGGTTCCAGGTCTGTGCTCGATTTCAACATCATATTCCTGCAGTTTTTCGAGCCATCTTGCTATCTGTCCTTCTGGGTTCCTGAAGCTAAGTAGCCACTTTAAACTAGCATGGTCTGTTCTGATCAGGAATTTTCTGCCATACAGATATTTATAAAAGTGTTCGACGGATTTTACAACTGCTAACAGTTCCCTTCGAGTTACACAGTAGTTCTTTTCAGCTTTCGATAAAGTTTTGCTGAAGTAACCAACCACTCTTTCCTTACCGTCTTGTAGCTGTGACAAGACGGCTCCAATTCCCACATTGCTGGCGTCGGTGTCCAGAATAAGCTTACCAGCCGGAAGTGGATAAGCAAGAACAGGTGCTGACGTAAGCTGTTTCTTCAATATTTCAAACGCCTTTTGACATTCCTGATCCCAACAGAAGGACTTATCTTGTTCTGTCAAACGTGTCAAGGGTTTGGCGATGTCTCCAAAATTCTTGACATATCGTCGGTAATAGGAACAAAGACCCAAGAAACTCCGGAGCTGATGTTTGTCGATAGGGATTGGCCAGTCCTGAACGGCTTGTATCTTAGCGGGGTCAACAGCAACGCCATCCTTGCTTACGTTATGTCCTAAATAGTTGACCTGTCTCTGGAACAAGTGGCATTTCTTAACATTCAATGTTAGATTAGCGTTCTGCAATCTTTTAAAAACTTCTTCCAGGTTAGATAAATGTTCCTTAAAGGTCTTACCCATTATGATGATGTCGTCTAGATAAACTAGACAAGTTTCCCATGACAAACCCCGCAGGATGTTCTCCATTAGTCGTTCAAACGTCGCAGGAGCATTACAGAGGCCAAATGGAAGGACCGTGAATTGCCACAACCCTGATCCAATGGTAAAGGCAGTCTTTTCTTTGTCTGCAGGATTCATTTTAACTTGCCACTCTTGCCAGTATCCGCTTTTAAGGTCCAAGGTAGAAAACAGAGTAGAACCCGCCAAAGCGTCGAGGGCATCATCAATCCTTGGCAGAGGATAACTGTCCTTCTTAGTGACATCATTTAGCTTTCGATAGTCGACACAAAACCGCATTGATCCGTCTTTCTTTCTCACTAATACCACAGGAGAAGCCCACGGACTACTGGATGGTTCGACTGCCATTTTGAATCATTTCTTTAAGGGCTCTGTCTGCTTCTTCCTTTTTAACTTGAGGCATCCTTCGGGGTACCTGTCGAATCGGACGTGCATCACCAGTGTCAATTCTGTGTTGTACAACATCAGTTCTTCCCAGTTTACTTTTAGAACCAAATACAGGTTTATAACGGTAAAGTAGATCTCTTACCTGTTTCTTTTCTAATTTTGACAAAGAGGGGTCTAATTTTGTCATTAATTGTTCAATTTCGTTGGTCTCATCTGCTTCCGTAACATTTATCTTGTGAATTATGGCCATTACTGGTTCTAAACTTCCCATTTCCGTGTCCTTTCGGAGAAGAACTGGATGATCGTTCAAGTTGATAACTCGGATGGGTACCTCTTTGGCGGATCTAACAAGAGTCTTACCCACAAGGAGTCCTTTTCCCAATTCATGGTCATGGTTCTTCGGCTCTATCATGGCTGGGGCACCATCTGGGTCCAGTCCATCCAACCGCGCTGTGACGACACATTCGCATCTTGCCGGAAGTTCGATATCATCGATTAGCTTAATCGAGGCATTGTCAACTTGTTTTCGGTGCAGGAATATTTCTTCATTACCAGTACGAAGGATACGTTGGCGAAGATCCAAATGAAAACCACAGTGGAGCATAACATCCATGCCCAGAACAACATCTTCATCAACGTCGGCCACCAGCACTGAGTGAACAAGAGAGGTTGAACCAAACTGTAGCGTCACCTGTATCTCACCGTAGACTCTAGCAGAATCTCCGGTAGCGGTACGCAGTCTCCAACTGGTAGGCAACATCTTATTTCGCATAATGATGGTTGGTCGGACGATAGTTTTTGTAGCTCCAGTGTCTACCAGCATGCTAATATTCTTCCCATCAAGGAGGCCATCTACATATAAGCTATCCACGTGATGTCGCAGAGTTGCCAATTTAATGGTGTGAGGGACTTCGGGAATGTTTGGGGTCGAAGTCGCCCTCCAGGAGTCGACCCGTTTAAAGTTTTCCTGCTGCAGGGGTACTTCAGCAGGAGATTTTTCTTTATGGGGGCAAGTATTTCTTATATGGCCTAGTTCTCCGCAGTTCCAGCATCTCACTTTTTGGAGATAACTTCATTAATCTCTCTACTACCGCTTCAACGTCGCTAACGGAATGAACGGCATGGTCGTAGTTACCAGTGATTTCCCTTAGTCGAGCAACTCCACGTGAGGCCTCCGTCGCCGCCTCAAACTCCAGGGCAATGGTCAATGCGTCCACAAGAGTCTTCGGCCGCGCCAACCGTACAGCGCGCTGCAACTCGACGTCTCGAAGACCATCGGTGAAGGTTTGGACTGCTAGGCACTCCAGGAAATCCTCCGCTGCATTTGAATACGCAAGTCGTACCATTCTTGCTACATCCGCTTCAAATTCCTGGATAGTTTCTCCATTTTTCTGTTTTCGGCTCTTTAACTGCATTCGGTACACAGGTTGTAGATGGGTTTGACCATAACGCATCTCTAGACGATTCACCAATAACTCGAAGTTGTCAGCTTCATCCGGCGTCAATGATTGCAAGACGTCTAAAGCTTCGCCTCGCAGAGCTACGGTTAGGGACAATGCTTTCTCCTGGGATGACCATCCATTAGCTCTGGCCGCTGCGTCAAATTGTTTCAGGTAATTTGGCCAGGAAGTCTTCCCGTCGAAGGTCGGGGGTTTCATCGTCGTTCGTCCATGGGTCGTCTCCTCGCTTCTTTGTCGTTCGACGTCTGCGTGGCAGGTTTCCATCCTTCTTGCATCTCCGTCGCCGTGGTGGATGGTTTGGTTTCGGCGGCTAGCTTCCTGTTCTCGTTGAAGCTTTCTTATTTCGGACTGCACTTGCTGGTTGATCTGGTTTTGCTCGTCTCGCAAGTTGGCGACTTGTTGATTTTGTTCGTCTCGCAAGCTGGACACTTGCTGATTTTGTTCGTCTCGCAAGCTGGACACTTGCTGATTTTGTTCTTCACGAAGATGTGATATTTGCTGGGAGAACGAACTGGATAACTCATCTGATATGGTAGACATCCGTTGTGATAGCTCTTCTTGCTGGCTCTTTATCTGACTGGATAGCTCCTCTTGCTGGCTCGTCATTCGTCCTGATAGCTCCTCTTTCAGCTGGGACATATCTTCGCGCTGGCTCTTCATCTGACTGGATAGCTCCTCTTGGTTGTTCGTCATTCGTTGCGACAGCTGGGACATATCTTCGCGCTGGGTCTTCATCTGACTGGATAGCTCCTCCTGTTGGTTCGTCATTTGTCCTGATAGCTCCTCTTTCAGCTGGGAAATTGCTTTTTGAACTGGGTCTTCAAACTCGACAGCGTCAGGGTCCACATTATTATTTACGTAGTATTCACGGAGCCTTCTCAACAATACGGATTTGCTCCCAGTAGTTTCCAATTCCAATTCTTCAAGCTCTCTTCTGAGCTCTGCCACCAATAGTTCATTTATCTTTTTTCCAGGCATTCTTATATCTTCACCCCACACCTGACACCAATTTGAAACACGTATGGGGGCTTTTTACACAATTTATTTACAAAATTGTTAAGATACACTGAACTCTGCTGGATAACGTCTAACTACTTGACAATACAATGAACTCTTCTGAACACTTGACTCGAACTGACGTTAACTGTCCGTGCATCCCCTTATATACAACATTATTTAATCTAGTTAGTGTGTTTAGAAGTTTCTAGAATTTTCTAGAAACATTATTTAAAATGGTCAGTTGATTTTTTTACAAACTTCTAAAAATCAATTGTCAACAACAATCTTTCAAATTAAGGTCCCTTCCGTTACGGTTATCCCGTTACAATACGGTTGCGAAAGCTGGGTACTGACTAAGAAACAAGGAAGCAAAATACAGGCAGCAGAGATGAAATTCTTACGAGGTATTAAAGGGATAACTAAAAGAGACAGAATACGAAATGAAACCATAAGACAAGACCTAGGAGTCCAACCAATACTACAAAGCATTAAAAAACAACAACTGAGATGGTTCGGCCACATCATGAGGATGCAGGAAAATAGACAAACAAAAATCACAATTTATAAAAAGAACTTTTTATAGTAGAAAGTTTTTTTACTGATTTATAGGTCATATTACTATTATATAAATTTTGTTACTTTTACATGTAAAAACAAAAAAAAAAAAGATTATCTCTCGCGAGATCGATCCTATTACGATAACCCAACAGAATTGTCACAATCAACCGCTTCAACCGCTTATCCAAATAGGCCACCGCAAGCTTATATGAAGTCTTTCAAAATGATAATATGTATACATATTTAATTTAATAACAATTCAGTATAAATTTCGAAATCTATGTATATACCTAAACACACTTGAAACATGCATTGTCATCCAGTTCTTAGCTATCCTGAAAATTTCAGAGCTCTAGGTAGTCGGGAAATAGGTTTAAATTCGATTACAAAATTCCACGGAATGGCAAAGAGACAAAGAACACGGCAAAAATATAAAAACTTTCTAAAAAGGTTTGGCTGGCGAGGTCAACGCAGAGAAGAACCAGGGGTAGACCCAGAAAGAAATGGAACGACGTAGTAGCCCAGTGTCTACAGAAGAGAAACACGAGCTGGAATGAGGCAAGGAACAGAGCTAGAGACAAGAGGAGCTGGGCAAGATTCATTTACAATAGCTAATAAAATAAAATATTACCTTACACCTTCGGGTATTATAAGGTTTCACGATTATATATATATATATATATACATATATATATATATATATATATATATATATATATATATATATATATATATATATATATAAAGGGAAAATTATTGGGCATGTACGAAAAAAGGATCATAGGATTACGAGTAAGAATGGTAACCGCAGACATGCATGTTTCTGGCTCATTAGCCGTCATCAGTGCGGCATAACCAAGTAGGGCATTGCACTTGGCTAGCAAAAGTGTTGGGTACTTAGGAGCAAAGGATGTTGGGGAAACATGTGTAAAGAAACATAAAAACACAAAAACAACGAAAGCTCACACAGGAGTCCTATCGCCATTTTGTGCTTTCGGCCAGCTGTGCCAATGGGTTTTCGGCTAGCAACTAGCGTCGCAACGTTGGCGAAACGGACTCATTGTGTTTGAGTCGTTCTAAGCCCAGGATATGAAATAAACAAAGTGCCAAGAAAATGCGTATTAATATAAACAAAAGGGGAAAATTATTGGGCATGTACGCAAAAAGGATCAATAAGGCCACGAGTAGGAATGGTAACCGCAGACATGCATGTTTCTGGCTCATTAGCCGTCATCAGTGCGGCATAACCAAGTAGGGTATTGCACTTGGCTAGCAAAAGTGTTGGGTACTTGGGAGCAAAGGATGTTGGGGAAACATGTGTAAAGAAACATAAGGTCGCAGTGATATAGGCTAACAGCCAACCCAAAAATATCTATCTATCTCGGTAGACTATTAATAAGAAATTTGAAATTCCACACTTTATCTAGAGAACGAATAAGCACAATTTACAAAAAGAACTTTTTATAATAGAAAGTTTTTTACTGATTTATAGGTCATATTTTGTGTCATCTCAACAATGCACAGCATCCCTGACATTGTAAAAAGATTAAGTCATACAACGCTGTGATTGATCATAGAGAAGATTGTTTCCTTGTTAACAAAATCAAGGGCAGTTGTATCTAAAAACTTTCTAAAACAGTTTATTTTATTACCAGTTAAAATAATAATTACTGTTTTCACATGTATAAACAAAAAAAAAAGAAAAAAAAACTTCTCTCTCGCGAGTTCGATCCTATTACAATAACCCAACAGAATTGTCACAATCTACCGCTTCACCCCTTATCCAAATAGGCCACCGCAAACTTATATGAAGTCTTTCAAAATGATAATATGTATACATATTTAATTTAATAACAATTCAGTATAAATTTCGAAATCTGTGTATATGCCTAAACACACTTGAAACATGCATTGTCATCCAGTTCTTAGCTATCCTGAAAATTTCAGAGCTCTAGGTAGTCGGGAAATAGGTTTAAATTCGATTGCAAATTCCACGGAATGACACAGAGACACAGAACACGGCGAAAATATAAAAAACTTTCTAAAAATGAAAATAATAAAGAAAATCCTTACGATACCGCGAGGCCCAATTGTCTGTCAGTGAAGTCATTGTGACATAAGTGCAAGTGGAACCAATGCGAGGTTCAAATGAATGCTAGTTGTCATGTTTAACTTAGAAAGACTTACTATCTTTGTCTTATTACCGCACAATAGAAAAAGATATTTGTAAGAAATATCTTTATGACTAAATGCCAAACTAAAAAGACAACCCTCGTATGTAAAAATTTTCCCTCATTTTTGAGATATTCTAAAAAAACTAAAAAGGGTGCATTTCCACCCCTAACTCTAACATTTCATGTCCTTTTTTTATCTAAAATAACATTCCCTTAAATATATTAGTTCCTTTTAATATGACATTGCTAATGGTCTACAACCCCATCACAACTTAAAACTCTTTCATTCGCAAGGAAATTAAATTTAAGTCGGGCATTGTGATGTTACTAAAATATGTAAAAATAATCCAGAAACGCAAAATAGAAGTAGAATTTTAATAAATTATGAATTATAAATATAAACTGGATAAATGTTTCTTTTTGAAACGTGAAACTGGGTAATAAAAAACAACAATGCGGAAAATTAATGTTGAACAGGTTGAAAAGTCGGTATTTTTGTGGAAATTACGTTGTAGCTGTTAAGTAATCGGTTTTTAATTAGGTTTTAAGGGTAAGGAACATTACAGGCAGGAATATAAATATATACACAGACTGCCAACAAGCACTACTGACCTTGAATAGACCACGTTTCACTTCAAGTTTAGTACAAGAATGTCACCAATCTCTAACTGAGGCCAGCCAGAATAACGTGGTCACTCTTAGCTGGATCAAAGGACATGGGAACTCTAAAGGCAACCGCATTGCGAACAATTTAGCAAGGAGGGCTGCGGGCTACAAATATGTTAGCCCCCGCCCATCTACCAAGCTAACATTGTCCGCAGTAGTGGACTTTATCAAACAGCACTCTCACAAAAAATTCATACAGTGCTGGGATGAAACTACGAACTGTAGACTGGCCAGAGAGTTATTACCTCATCCTGGCGAGGAAACAGCAACAAAATTTAAGGCATTGACCAGACAAAATCTCCGAACAGCTGTGGGAATCTTGACAGGTCACTGCCAATTGCGACAACATCTCTTTAGGATGATATTAACAGAATCGCCGCTATGCAGAGGCTGCGAACAAGAAGCGGAAACAGTAGAACACATTATGTATGACTGCTCTGCTTTTTCTGAAATCAGAAGATCCGTGTTGGGCGAGTATTGGCTTACACCAGCCGATGTTAGGGAGATCCCCCTCGGGAGCCTCATCACCTATTTTAAATCACTAGGCCTGGTGACAGCCTGAGGTGAGGATATCCCTACAATACGGGAGGATGCACAATGGGTCATATGTGGCCTCAGTGCTGGCTAAGCACTAGCTCGCCCCTCCCCAAAATTCCAGATCCAGATCCAGAGGGTAAGAGAAATTATTGTTTTAAGTAACTTTTTTTATTAAAAACGCAACGTAAGCATTTTCAGTATAGACCAGTCATGATAACAAAAAAAAGGTGTTTTGTGGCAAAAATTTATTTTTATCAACCTCAATTCTATTAACATTTATGACCCTTTACTTTTCAGCAAGCCACTACTGACCTCCACCATCTTTTTGTAGACTTTACACAAGCATAAGACAGCATTTTACGGGTTAAACTTTGGGACGCAATGGCAGAGATTGGTATAACTGAGAAGATAGTGAGAATAACCAGAATGTGCATAGATAGATCACGGAGCAGAGTGCGGATCGGGGACATGCTGACTGATCCCTTTGAAATAATGAGATGGTTGCTGGGTTTTGCAGACGATATAGATGTAGTCATCAATTTAATACCAACCACGAAAGAGGTATTTACGAGGGCAGAAGCGCAAGCAAAAGAAATCGGCTAATAGAAGCTAATAGGCTGCAGGAGCAATTAAAACCGGAGCTGCAGGATTAGGGAAACGAGAAATGGAACTAATACCTAGACACCCTAGATTCATAACAACCAGGGCTGTGGAACCTTCAAAAGGTAACAAAAGAAGATAGAAAACCGCTCGCAACTATATAATGAAGTAAGAGGACTTGTCTCCACTATAAAAGACAAAGCAGAAGTATTTGTGAGAAGCCTTTTAAAATCAATTTAGACTAAACACACATCGAGAAGAAGACATAGACTTTGAAGAATAAGTTGAAGGAGTAGTAGAAGATGAAATACTGATACACGTAAGTCCCGAAGAAATTAAGAATATAGTAGAGAATATAAAGCCAAAGAAAGTACCAGAAGACGACAGGATTAGTAACAGGGCTTTGAAGAACCTGCCGCAAAACGTAGTGGACAACGTTATTTCAATCAATAAAGGAATCCTAAAATATGGGCAATTTTCAAAAAGATGGAAAAAATCAGATGTTGTAATGATAAAGAAGTTAGGAAAAGACCCAATTTTTACTTAAAACTATCGTCCTATTAGACTTCTACCAGCACTAAGCAAAGTAACAGAAAGAGTGATACACAGAAGACTGTGGGAACAGGTCGAACAACTGCCAGGGAAAAATTTGGATTCCGAAAAAAGTAATCAACAGAACTATAAGTACAATTTATTAGTGAAGGATTAAACCGGGAAACAATCCACCAGAGCAGTATTCTAAGATGCCAGCAAAGCTTTTGACAGAATATGGCACGGAAGATTACTATACAAAATGACAGATATGGGGATTTCAAGGGCAATGACGAAGTTAGTTGCGTCATTGTTGGAAGACAGGAGAATTTAGGATAAAGATGCGCCCAGTAACCTCAAGAAGCAGGAGCGAAATACTGCAATTGCAGCAAAGAGTACACAACCAAGGATGATTAGGAGATACCAACCAGGTGCCATGACGAAATAAAAAATGCTGCATATGCTTAAAACAATACGTCGACAGCGTAGTGAAGAAAGCAAAATACGTAAGAAACAAACTTGGAGGACTAATTGAAAGGAGAAACTTAAGGATAAAATTAAGACTGATTCAAACCATAGTAATACTCATCCTATCGTAGGCATCGGTGGCATGGGGCCACGCATGCAATACTACTATAAAGGAAGTACAGGTGCAATAAAACAGATGTCTGCGGGAAGTGGTAAACGTACTTTGGTACATAAGAAACAACACTTTATTCCACGATTTAGAGATTTACCGCACCCCGGTACAGCCCCGATTTGGCACACTTGGATTTTAATTGTTCCCTAACATGAAGGAAGACCTTAAGGGACATCACTTCACCTCGAAAGACGAAGTTGAGCTATTTATGGATGAATGGTTGAGGAGGGATTTTTCGTCTACGCATTCGAAAAATGGATTTTACGTTTACAAAATTTTATCTATGTTAACGGTGACTATGTTAAAAAATAACTATGGCATTTTATTCGTTATACTTTTTTCTATATTTTAAAACTTGTTTCATACATTTATCTCAATTAGAACAGATTCTACAGGGTAGGAAGCATTACTTTTCAACTGACCCTCGTATTTGTAGCTAACAGCCCTGTATATCAATTTTTTTATTTATGTCTTACTGACACGTTCAAATCAAAATTAAATGTATCAAATAATATAACTATTTTTAAATTTATATTTATAAAACTATGTCTAAAATCTATATATATATATATATATATATATATATATATATATATATATATATATATATATATATATATAAACAAAGTGCCAAGAAAACGCGCATCAATATAAAAAAAAGGAGGATAACGGGCAATGTACGCAACGTTATCCGTTATCCTCCTTTTTTTTTTTATATATATATATATATATACATATATCTGTATATTCTCAATTTCAAAAACTGTCTCTCTATGTGCAATATAAAAATCTTACCTTCAAATACACTCTTTCCACTATCTATTAAATTCTAATCCATTTCGTCATTTAAATGTCGAATTTTCCGCTTTTTCAGTCTCTTTTTCGCCCCACGTTGGGTGCCAAATCTGTTATGGAAGTCATTTTCTGTTGATTTTTATTACCTTGTTCAAAAGGATCTCTTCTTTTTTTATTTCCTTTTATATTGTAAAACTGCAACTAATTATTTGTTCCAAGTAGCTACCATTCTCTTTTTATATCTAATTAAAAATGCAAATTTTATCTTAATGAGATTGTATCAATTAATTCATTTTATAATGTATTCATCTTTTTGTTACGTTTTATTATAAAAAATAACAAAAATCATCTAAAACTATTTCTCATAATTTTTTTATATTTTGTTGTTTTGTTTTATATCTAGGTAGGTACATATTAAATATTTTTTCAAAAGTTTTTTAACCTATTATATTAATTATATTTAACAATTTAGTAATTATAAATTAAAATTTTAACGGAATTTATAGTACGGGTCGCTCAAACAAAATATTTAACTTAGTAGAGTCTTCTACTAAAAATGCTGCGAATTTATAGATTCGTTCAAAGTTAATTTTTGCTTTTTTTGCATGCACCCTTCATACTGACAAAGAATGCCGACAAAGGATTCTAAGGGGTGAGAATTATGTGAGCAAAACTATAGATATAGTTGATATTTTGAGTATTAAGAGGAAAAAAGGAAGACCGAAAATAAGATCAACTGATTGAATAAATGATGACCTGAAAGAGAAAAATGGTGAAGAGAGGATACATGAAATAGGTGAAAACGAATAATAGGTACGCCAACCCTCCATATTTACCCAGCCAGAAATCCTCAGGGCACTAGAGACATGATTACGACGACAGATACCATATACCTATAAAGCGCAAGCAGGAATTCTGGACCTTTTGAATCCTGGAAGAAGTAAAGCGATCAAGACAAGGGCCGTAAACAACATAACAGAAATTAAAATGACTTAGGACAAGGAAGTCACATAGTGTCTTACGTACACCAATTGGCAAACACTTACGAAAGGGATAAATTTGCCTTAAAGATGAATAGGATTTTTTGACGGAAATAGAAATATGCTCTCTAAAGCGAAGTCTAACATTTACCATTAGACTCAGATTCCTGGCTACCGAAGAAAAACCAAATATATCGTTGATGAGCTTGAAACGTAGATTCTGCTGAAGAAATTCACAGTTTCTATTATTGTAGAAAAGGAGCACAGACGAATTTTGAGGGTTAATTTTTAAGCAGTAATTATTTGCATTTAACATTAAACTAGTTAAATCTTCATTGATAATGCGCTGCGCCACTGCTACCTCCTTAGTACAAAATAGAAAGTACAACTGTGTATCATCTGCATATAGATGATATCTGCAGAACTTTAAATAGCGATATAAATCTGAAGTATAAATTGTATACAGCAAGGGACCCAAAACAGATCCCTGTGGTACACCAGCAGACAAGGGCAAAGGATCGGAAAGCTCACCAGATATCTTTACTCGGTGCGACCTATTCTGGAGATAATTGGTTAAGAATGACAAATGAATCTCTGATAGACCAATATAACGAAGAATACTCAGTAACATCTCATGATTGATAGAGTCATAAGCTTTCGAAAAATCTATGAGGATCAGAGCAGTATTTTGGTGAGTATCAAGGGATGCAAAAACATCATCTGTCTAAAACCAGACTGTGTTTCAGGAAGATTGCAAACTAACTAAGATTAGAAGTTTAGTTTCGTTCAAAGTTAATTTTTGTTTTTTTTGCATTTACACATCATGTCGACAAAGGATAAATACCGACAAAAAATGCCGCCAAAGGAAATCATTTGTCGGTATGAAGTGTGAAGAAAAAAAAAATGAGTGTGGCAGTCAGTGGGACTGCCGGCAGAAGTTATACTTCTATGCACATGCCCGGATTCATAAATTTGTATGCGAATAATTTAGCAAAATCATGGTTAGCGACCTCAAAAACCTCCACAAAAACCAAGTGCACACTCTTTTTGTATCTAATTTGCATAATATTCCTGGAGACGAGGTCCATCTTAAGCACCAGGTGTTTCGAAGACCATCGTCATTATTATAATCGTATTTAGCGACTCAAAAAACCACCGAGTACCAGGTGTGCACTGATTTCGTACAGAATTTACATTAAACCCTAGGAGAAAAGGTAAATACACTAGGCACCAAGTGCCGCGGAGACTTTCGGAATGGTGATATTCGTGTACAGCAACCCCAAAAACCCCGAGTTTATAAATTGAACCCATTTTCAGCAATACTTACCGAATTGTAAGTTTTCTCTCTATTGTCTGTTCGGAATGCACTTTTCGAATGCAGAAATGCAATTTCCGTTTTTAGATTATAAAATATAGCGACAAATTTCCTAATACTTCAACGAATCCAATGCAAAAAAACGCATTTTGATCCATCTTATGTTACAAAATTCAGAGGTTTTAGTTTATTTCCTCGACTATTCGTAAAAACTCTGTTTATGTAGCCAACAACCTAAAAAGCATAGAGCAGAATATACTGCAACCATGTGACGGTATTTTAAACTACAATACAATACTCATTACTGAATATTATTATTAATATAAAATGCTAAACTTTATATGTATACCTACTCACGTGACAGAATTATAAAATAATCTGTCAAATAATCATGTGGTCCGTCACTATGATATTCATACATTAGTTCAGACTGTTTTTTGTATATCTATCCCTTTTCAATGTACTGAATGTTGAAACGGTATTCAAAGGACTTATAGTTATGACTAATTACATGTGATAAATATTTCATCTTTGTTTTTACCGACCAATATACCTTATAAGTGTTTCTGTCTCTCTCTTACTCACACCATCACATATGTAATGATTTTTCCCATTTAACTCTACACAATCTTTTTCTACAGAGTGTACGAATAGAAGTATAACTTCAAAAAAGGAAAAATTAACTTTGAACCAAACTATAATATTTCCTTAAACAGGTGGGCATAAGTAAAGGTCTTAAATTCGCAACATTTTTAGTAGCAGATTCTATTGAGTTAAATATTTGATTTGAGCCGCCCTTACTATAAATTTTCTTAAAATTATAATTTATCACCAGACAAGGATTATTGTTAATTAAGATTTAAATTATAGATTAAAAAACTTTAAAGAAGGTTAAATTGTATATATATATATATATATATAAATAAATAAATTTCGACATTACAGGAAACAGGTTTGGGTGATGTTTGTAGTGTTGATCTTTAGAGGTTGGTTCTCAAAAAAAAAATCACAAAATTTATATAAATAATAAACTATATTATAGTATAAAAAATTAGTTACAGTTTTTCCTATTAGCAGTCACAATATGGAATTTTTAACAGGTAAGTCAAAATGTAGGTATATATTGGTATGGAATGTTTCTTTGGTGCTCCTTATTTTGGTATAAATTTTATTTTCTTCATACCTCGGTCGAAAGTACGTTCTTTCGTTCCTAATTGCAGGGAAGAAAGTTTAACATTTACTCCCTGTTTACGGCGGGACGAAAGTTGAATTTTCGGCCCTGCGCGTCATGATGTTTTGTCGTCTTTAACATTTACTCCCTGTTTAGGGACTGTTTATTCTCGTGTCATTTCTATTTCTATCTATAACCTTAAAAATAAATCAATGACAAAACTTGACTCTTCGAATGTATTTGACGCCTGTCCCACGACCAGCTGCACTCGCTTCGCTCGTTCCGCAAGTACTTTCGACCGAGATATGAAGAAAAATAGTATACACTACACGGGCCAAAAGTTAAAATCTCGGTCCTGCGGGTCATGTTGCCCTCGGCTTTTCGCCTCGGGCATCATGACGCGCAGGGCCGAAAATTCAACTTTCGTCCCTTGTAGCGTTATATACTATTTTTTCCTCTTTTTCAAATCGTCTGTTAGGTTTATTTTCAAGTTTCAATTTTATTTTCTTTTAAAAAATATTTATCTTCATATTTAGATTTTAAGTTTTTATATTCCATTTCATCATCTTCATAATCATTTTTATAATTTAGGTTTTATGTTCCTCCACTTCTTCGTTCATTTTATTATCTTCATTGTTACTTGTTTTGTGTTGTTTTATATTATAAAGTCGTTCCTCATATTCCCCATATTGATTCTCTTCATTTACATTGTATTTTTCTTTTATTCTTGTTATAAAATTTTCCTCAATATATCTTCTATTCTTATTTAATACTAGTTGTACTCGCAACGTCGTTTGCGTGGCGTGTGATTGTTGTATAAAAATTTCTTACCCCACCCCATTTAAGGAATGGGAGAGAAATTTTTATACACCAGATGTTAAGTTAAAAGAAGACAAATACATCTGTGAGAACCGCATTCGTATCGGATCAGTAGTTTTTATGTGATGCGCGCACAAACATACAGACAGACAGACAAAAAAATCTAACCACATGTTAAAGGGGTGGGGGGAGAAAGTTTTATACACCAGATGTTAAGTTGAAAGAAGACAAATACGTCTTGGAAAACCGCATTCGAATAGGATCAGTAGTTTTCATGCGATGCGTGCACAAACATATACATTTCTACAATTTTATTATATGTATAGATATCTTTCACCTGGTCTATTTTTTGTGTTATTTTTCATTTCAATTTTATTTTCTGTTTTAAAATTATTAGTATCTAATTTTATTTTTTCCATATTTTGTTTCAAAATCTTCTTCAAATCTTAGTTATTGTATATTCTATTTTTTCTTTGTTTTTCTTGATCTATTTTAAAAATAACGTCGAATTGAATTGTTTCTATATTTTCTTTTAAAATCTCCTTTATATTTTCCTTTTTTATTAATTTTTCTTGTTTTTCCTGATCTTCCTTTCTAATTTTTTCACGTTTTTCTTGATTTCTTCTTATTTTATTTTTGTTTTTTAATTTTTTTTTTTTTAATATATTACCAAGATTATTTTTTTCTCTCATTTTACTTCTTTTAAAATATTTTCTATTATAGCTTCTTTTTCTATTCTTTTTATGTTATTGTGGTGCTCGTGCCTCTTTCGAGCACACAAAGTTTCTTTATTTAAAGATTTTTAGTTATATGCAATCGTTGGCGATCATTTGGTCTCTTCTTTTCTTTTTCAGTGATTTAATAATCACTGATTTTGAAAAGCTTTATGAGATTATTTTGCTATCCAGAGATATTTGGCTCTGTCATATTAAAATGATTATATGCAATCTTTCTAATAAATGGCAAATCAAATGGCTCACCTAATCAAATCCTTTTTGGAGAAGCTTCACACGATTATCCGTAGGATTTCGATTCGGTATGCTTAGCTCAAAACGTTTGGGTCTGGATGCTCAGGTCGGAAAACTCTGGTCGTGATGCTCTGATCAGGATGCTCAGATTGGGTTCAGCTTGAGTTCAGCTTGGGTTCAGCTTGGATTCAGCTCGGGGTCAGCTTGAGTTCAGCTTGGGTTCGGCTCGAGGTCAGCTTGAGTTCAGCTTGGGTTCAGCTTGAGTTCAACTCGGGGTCACCAATATTTTAGTGCAATGGTCATTACACCAAAATTAAAATAAAATAAAAATGAAAATATAACAGCTTGTATTACTGCAGTAAAAATAAATACATCTGACTTTTCTTGAAATATCAAAAATAATAATCTATCAAACAACTTGTTTCGCCTTTTTTATATCAACCACGATCCACTGTCTTGGCAACGGTGATCTTCCATATTTTCTATACAGGTTGAGATTATTTTGCTATCCATACGAATAATCTCATAAAGCTTTTCAAAAAGAAAATGAATCTTTATCAGTGATTATTAAATCACTGAAAAAGAAAAGAAGAGACCAAATGATCGCCAACGATTGCATAGAAGTAAAAATCTTTAAATAAAGAAACTTTGTGTGCTCGAAAGAGGCACGAGCACCACAGTTATTATTTGCTATATTTTCTGTTCCATATTCGTTGTTCTCTTCTCTTTGTATATCATCATTAATTTTGTCTCCCATAACTCAATTTCTTGTATTTCATCTTGTGCCATTTCTTTATTATAATATTTTTTGTTTAAGCCATCTTTTTTTCATTTTTATTTGAATACTAGCTGTACCCGGCGCGCGTTGCTACGCCATCAACTAAAATAAATTTAAGAAAAATAATAGAGAAGAAGAGATAGGGAAGGAAAGAAAGTTTATAGTTTTGTTTTACTTATGGCACCAACAATATATTTTTCGAACTTATATTTATACGAATTCGTATAGATATAGATATCTATTAATCAGTATTGAATTTGATACATGAGAGCGCTATCTGGTGGTAACTTCCATCAATACGAATATCATATTCATCTTACTCATACATCATCATACTGATTTTCATGACAATCGGTTGAGCGGGGCAGAAGTTGCTACTCTGCAGCGCCACCTGGTGGCGAGTAACATCAATGAGCATATCATACAAACCTTCTCCGTGGAAAAATACATATACATACCAATTTTCATGACGATCGGTTGAATGGGCCAGAAGTTGCTACTCTGCAGCGCCACCTGGTGGCGAGTGGCATCAATGAGCATATCATACAAACCTTCTCCATGGAAAAATACATATACATACCAATTTTCATGACAATCGGTTGAACGGGCCAGAAGTTGCTACTCTGCAGCGCCACCTGGTGGCGAGTGACATCAATGAGCATATCATACAAACCTTCTCTGTGGAAAATTACATATACATTCCAATTTTCATAATAATCGGTTTAGTAGTTTTTGAGTTCATTAAGTACATACAGACAAACATTCATTTTTATATATTAGATTTTCAAATTACTGTTTTTGTTATTTCATAGATTTAAATAAACACTTTTACTTCATTAAGTACGATGACGCCACCGTAAGGAGGCGTAATTAGTATCCCAATTATTGCATAATATGTAGAAAACAAAAAATGACAAAACCGAAAAAAATACAATGCACAACGAAGACTAAATAAAAACCTGGAAAGAGTCAAAAAATATAATAAAATTCACAAAAATAAAAAAATCATTTTTATAATTTAGGTTTAATGTTCCTCCACTGTTTCGTTCATTTTATTATCTTCATTGTTACTTGTTTGGTGTAGTTTTATATTGTTACGGGACGCTCCGGACCTGTCGCAGGCAATATATATATAAAAAATTGTGAAGTGAAGTTATTTAATATTTTTTTTTTAGATGTTGTATCAAAAACTAATAATTATCAAAAATCTTTAACAACAATTTTACAATGTACTTGTATTGCATTAATTTTTATGTATATTATTAAATTTTATTGGGAAAGAAGATTTTTGTACTATTATTCATGGAATGTACCAGGACCAAAATCTTTACCATTTATGGGCTGTGCATATCTACTTGTATCTAAAAAAAGAAGTAAGTAAATTATTGTATTTATTTTATATCTATATTCATGTTCAAAATTAATAAAAAAAATAATAAAGAAAATCATAATAAGAAGAGATTAAAAAAAAAGGAAAATTGAATAATAAAAGAAAAAATTTGGATACAACGAAAAACTAAAGTAAAATAGACAATAAACGAAAAAATAATAATTGAAAAAAACAGAAAACTAAAAAAACTTACTAAAGGTGGCGCAGTTGTTATTTCATATATTTAAATATGCACTTTTACTTTATTAAGTACGATGACGCCACCGTAAGGTGGCGTAATTAGTATCTCATATATTCAAACAAGCAATTATTCTTGCCTAATATGTAGAAAACAAAAAAAAAACAACTAAAAAATGACAAAACCGGAAAAATTACAATGCACAACGAAGAATAAACAATAACCTGAAAAAACATGGAAATTAATCAAAAAAAAGAGAAAAAATTGCAAAAATTAGTAGAAGAAAATGTAGAAAATCAAAATAAGGAAAAGATTAAAAAACAAGAAAAATTGAATAAGAAAAGAAAAAAAAAGTGTGAGGAGTCAAGGGACACGCGGATGGAACGAAGTTCCTTTCGATTAATTAGTGAAGGAATTAGTAATTAGAAAACACAACAGAGTGTTTATACATACATAAGCATTTATTATTGTCTGTATAAAATCTTTACTTACCTAACTCTATCAGCAATATCCGGAACTTGTGCAGAAACACTGTCAGGATACATTATTGTTATTATTTTCTATTATTTTAATATTTATTATCTACAAAAAACCTGTATAAACTTAACAAAGTCGCGACACTACACTGTTCAAAGCAAAATGATAAATCCATTATTTTCAACAGTTCGTCTCTTTTAACAAATGTGTTCATTTATACAATACCAGAGGTTTAGATGATATAGATCTACCTAGAATTACTTTTTATTTCAATTTAATTTAAAACAGGAATTAACAATTTAATCCAAATTTTTAAAATTAAAATATTTGACAGTAACTGACAGTTAAGGTAATTTGACGTAGGTACCTAACTAGTCAAGTTAAGAACTATTTTTGAAATGTGTATGAATTAATTAATTAATAAAAACATGATGAAATAAAATATAATACTATTATAGGTAATTATTTTTTTTTCTACAGTATTTGCTTTTTAATGTACATTATCTTTTAATTTAAATTAGTGTCTTTTTAATTGTAATATATCTATATATGCGAGAGAGAGAGAGAGAGTTTTTTATTTTTTGGTCTGTGAGAGAGATAAACATGCGTGTGTCGTGTCGTGTCGTGACATATTTTGGTCTGAATTTTTTTCGGCTAGTCTCTAGCCTCAGTTGTAAATGGTCGTAACGCCCGAAAGGAACTTCGTTCCAAAAATATAAATACAAACGAAAAACTAAAGTACGATACAAAAAATTAAAAACAGAGAAAACTAAGAAAATACACACTAAAGGTGGTATTTCATATATTTAAATAATCACTTTTACTTTATTAAGTACGATGACGCCACCGTGAGGTGGCGTAATTAGTATCTTATATATTCAAACAAGCAATTCTTGCCTAATATGTAAAAAACAAAAAAAAACAACTAAAAAATGACAAAACTGGAAAAATTACAATGCACGAACGAAGATAAATAAAAACCTGAAAAGAGCCGAAAAAATATAAAAAAAATATAAAAAAAATGAAAATCAATCGAAAAAACGAGAAAAAATTGTAAAAATTACTAGAAAAAAATGTAGAAAATCAAAATAGGGACAAGAAAACTAAAAAAAGAGTGTGCGTGTAACCTTTACGCGCGATTGAAGTAAAAAAATTTTAAAATTCTGAAAATTAAGAAAATTTTGAAAATTCTAAAAATTTTAAAAAAATAAAAATGAGAAAATACTTACTAAATCAAGTAATATAACGCCATAATAAGGTGGCGCAGTCGATGTTTCATATAATATTTAAATGAGCAATTTTACTTAATTAAATAGATACTAAGACGCCACCGTAAGGTGGCGCTATTAATATCTCATATATTTGAAATATGTAAGTAAGTAAATTTGCTCATTTAAATATATGAAACATAAACGAAAAAAAAAAAAGCATGGAAATCAATCAAATTGGAAAAAACCCTCAAAAATCGTGAAAAAATATAGAAAATCCTGAAAAAATTTTGAAATTTTAGAAAGACTGTTGGAAATCGGGAAAAACATGTTAAAATTGTTGAAAATCTCGATCAAATGATTAAATGATAAAAAATATGAAAAATTTTGTTGAAAATCTTAAAAAAAAAAGTTAAAAATCGTGAAAAGTTGGTGGAAATTGTAAAAATTGTTGACAATCTACAAAAATGTTTAAGAATTATAAAGAAATGGAAAAACGTGAAAAATTAACGAAAATCCTGAAAACATTTTGAAATTTTAGAAAGACTGTTGGAAATCAGGAAAAATTTTATCTAAACTTGTTGAAAATCCCTATCAAATGATCGATTGATAAAAAATATGAAAAATTTTGTTAAAAAAACGTTAAAAATCATGAAAAGTTGGTGGAAACTGTCAAAATTGTTGACAATCTAAAAAAATGTTTAAGAATTATAAAGAAACTAGCTGACCCGGCCACGCGTTGCTGTGGCTAAGGTTTTTGTTATATTACATTGTAGTAATCTATTTAAGAGGAACCGTAGGAGAACATCAGTCATGGGGACCACCATGCTTGTTTACATCCCAAAGGGTGACCCTTACAGACAACCTCAGACTACAAACTCCTGGTGTTTGACCTCAACAACCTGCTTTTAAAGCCAATTCATATTCTACGTGAGAATAAAAATTAAACTATTTAAACACGTGCCGAGATCTAACGTAATGACTTTGACCTGGTAAAATGTAATACACAACAATACAGTAAAATATAAACTAATAAATTAATATGTAGGGCAAAACTACCCTACCACCTAGGTGACATTACAAAGTAAATAACATGTAACACTTCAACTTATGAATGAATAAGGTAGGTAGGGCAGATAGTCTTAAATCTTTAACAATAATATTTATTATTTTAAATTATAATTACTTTTATTTTCAATTTAATTTAGTACTAATCGGTGCACAATATTTTTTGGTAAACCTGTCTTTAGCTAACACAAACAGATTCGACGGTTTCCCTACACGTGAACATGCAACATATAGTTGCCCAGTTTATTAAACTGTATAGTTTCAAAGCACATACCACAACTTTTTATGTTAAAACTTTTCAATAATTAAAACTGAATTTAAGTGTCATTTCAGCAATTCACAGCATCCTTGATATTGCAAAAATATTAAGTCATACACGCTGTGATTGATCATAGAGAGGATTGTTTCCTTGTTAACAAAATCAAGGGTAGTTGTATCTAAAAACTTTCTAAAATAGTTTATTTTATTAACAGTTAAAATTAAAATAATAATTACTGTTTTCACATGTAAAAACAAAAAAAGACTTCCCTCTGGCGTAATCGATCCCATTACGATAACCCAACCGAAATGTCATAATCAGCCGCTGATCCAAATTAGCTACCAAGACCTTACATGAAGACTTTCAAAATGATAATATCATATTTAATATAATAACAATTCAATAAACAAATAATTTGCAATAAAATAATATTGCGACTATAAATTGAAATGTAAGCTATCCTATCTTTCAAGTTGGATCGAACTGCACACGGTGTGCAAATTTGATTAAAATCGGTTTAGTAGTTTAGGAGTCCATTGCGGACAAACAACGTGACACGTAATTTATATATATATTAAGAAAGATTAAGATAAGATGGAAAAACGTGAAAAATTAACGAAAATCCTGAAAAAATTTGAAATTTTTGAAAGACTGTTGGAAATCAGGAAAAAATGTTAAACTTGTTGAAAATCGCGATAAAATGATAATAAATATGAAAAATGTTGTTATAAATCTTAAAAAAACGTTAAAACTCGTGAAAAGTGGGTGGAGATTGTGAAAATTGTTGACAATCTAAAAAAATTGCTTAAGAAAGTTTGGAAAACGTGAAAAATTGTTGAAAACTGTAAGAAATTCTTGAAATCTGTAAAATTAAAATTAATTATTTTTTTTTTTAGATATAGTTAATATTTTTGAATATATACAAGACACTTACCCAGATATAGGTGCAGGTTGGTTTGGTCCAAATTTATTTTACGTGATCTCGAAACCGGAATATGTTGAAAAAATTTTAACAAGCCCTAAATCGATAAATAAGGGCCATGCTTTTGATTTCTGGTCAAACATTTTTGGTGCTGGATTATTTACAGCTAAAAGTAAATACAAAGTAAATGTAAGTAGATTTAAAGTAAATCGTTTAACTAATTTTTTTTAAGATCCAATGTGGAAGAAACAAAGGAGAGCCATTATGCCAGCGTTTAATCAAAAAATTTTAGACTACTTTCAAACAATTTTTGCTGAAAAATCAGAAATCTTTGTGAAAGTTCTTCAGAAAGAAATTGGGAATAAAAATTTAGATATGTTTGAATATATAACAAATTGTACACTCGATATTATTTGTCGTAAGTATCTAAACAATTAGCTTGAAAAGTTCGTAGACTAACACAGAATTTTTTTAAATAAAATTTGATTTTAGTATTTAAATAGGGGGGTAATAATTTTTTTGTCATTTTTATAATACGCTTTGTCTTGAGCCTCATAATAGGTAATTATCTCTGTATCAGCGCTAAAATGTAATTAGTCACAAATTGGTCAACATTGGTCAGTTATATGATGATAACTAGTTGTACTCGCAACGTCGTTCGCGTGGCGTGTGATTGTTGTATTAAAAATTCTTACCCCACCCCATTTAAGGAATGGGAGAGAAATTTTTATGCACCAGATGTTAAGTTGAAAGAAGACAAATACATTTGTGAAAAACGCATTCGCATCAGTAGTTTTTCATGTGATGCGCGCACAAACATACAGACAGACAGACAGACAGACAGACAGACAAAAAAGTCTAACCACATTTTTGGGTTCTATTTCGATGTACCCGCGACGCCGTTCGCGTGGCGTGTTGATTTTTGTATAAAAATTTCTTTCCTCACCCCGTTAAAGGGGTGAGGGTGGGAGAAAGTTTTATACACCAGATGTTAAGTTGAAAGAAGACAAATCCGTCTGTGAAAACCAGATTCGAATAGGATCAGTAGTTTTCATGTGATGCGCGCACAAACATATACATTCCTACAGTTTTATTATATGTATAGATAGATTGGTCAGCGTTATTGACGGAATTTTAAACTCTTTTTTTTTGTGTCCATGACCAAATGTTAAAAACTTTTGACCAATTTTTTAACTGCTCTTAGCTTTAGGAATCTTTTCTTTTTGAATCGCAAATTTTTGATTTTGGTCGCTTACAAAATTTGCTTGTCCTTGAAAGTCATTATTTAGTTAATAACTCCGTCAATAACGCTGACCAATTATCATCATATACTGACGAATATTGACCAGTTTGTGACCAATTAAATTCAATTTGATTGAGTTCTGTACGATCAAATAGAGCCGCCAAATTTTTTTTGATGACCTTAATATTTTAAACTCATTGCAAAAATTTCTGTATAAATGACCAATTAGTCGGACCTAGTGACCAATTATGACCAATTAGTGACCAATTCGGAGCACTGTTTTAAACCTCAACTTTCTCAATTTAGGCCGCTAGATAGATGGGGCTGCGTAAATCTCCTAGCTAGCTCACTTGATAGTAGTTTTCAGCCAATCATCAGATTTTCCATATTATGGAGAGTAAATTAATTCTTAAAACACGTGTAAAAACCTATCTAAAATTTATTCAAGATCACAAAAACTGATGTTTTGCGAAAGTACTTGAAAATTAGTTGTTAGTAATAATAAAATATTACCTCAATTTAAGACACTTCTATAAATAAAATAATTAAATGAAACAAAAAAAAAAGTGAGAGGTGTCAAGGGACACCCGGATGGAACGAAGTTCCTTTCGATTAATTAGTGAAGGAATTATAATTTGTAAACACAACAGAGTGTTTATACATACATAAGACTTTATTATTGTCTGTATAAAATCTATACTTACCTAACTCTATCAGCAAAATCCGGAACTTGTGCAAAAACACTGTCAGGATACATTATTGTTATTATTTTCTATTATTGTATTATTTATTATCTACAAAAAACCTGTATAAACTTAACAAAGTCGCGACACTACACTATCAAAGCAAAATAGAAAAAAGTAAATCCATTATCACTGTGACAATGTAAAATATTAATAGAATCGATTAAAATGTTTTCAGTGATTTCAGGAATCGCTGATTTGTCAAGCTTAAATTCGTTGAAAAAGTCAAGTACCTACACTTTTTCCAATAGAGCCACGAGCGCCAAACCATAGTCCATGGACAGACCAATTTCTTTCACCAAATTCGTCTCGATATTTTTCGGCATAATGGTTGACGCAAGAGCTGTATATGTTTGACTTTTCTTGTTTGATTTTTTCATCTTGATCATCGTCATTTGTTTCAAAACGCACCGTTGAATCAATTATGAGGGCTCTATTTGATTTCGTATCAAACGCAATTATGTCTATGAACCGGAAGCTACCATGTTGATCATATGCATGAACTTCCTCGAATCTCGAAACATTTGTATTTTTTGTCAATCATTAATGATTTGATTGCGTGTTTAACTTTGTGATGTCTCGAAATAATTTGGGGTTTATTTGATGAACAAAATCCAATAACATGAGCGAGGGTTTCTTTCTCTCTATTGCATTTGCGACACTGCACCAGGAATTCCCTTGACATTTGCGTAGTTGGTATTGAGTTTAATTGCAGCAGTAAATTCTGAAGAGCTTAATCTTGACTTTTTTGACATAAATTTGTTGCTTATATAGGATGTGTTGAAGTGCTTCACTCCAATTCCTTGCCAATTCTGTCGGCACCATTTGTCATAAGACATTTTTCGTAATTTCGCTCTCATCATTAATGATGTTTCTTGTTCGAGGCCAAGCATTGAGGCACATTCAGCCATCTCTGCTTGACAATCTACAAGCTGGTGAAAAATAGCGTCATTCACTTTACTTAGTTTGTTTGCGATTGAATAATGTTGAAGTTTGGCTTCCCATTCGCAACGAACTAAACCAAGTCCACGAACATTTCGTGGTGCATAAAACATTTCTGTTGAAGTTGATGTTGGAAGTCCAACAATAGCTTTCACTGCACGTCTTATCATTGTTTCTATATGTTCTGTAATTGTTGACGTTATTTTATTTAGTGGAGCAGCTTGAAGTGGATATATTAGAGTTGGAAATATATATTGATTAAAGATATTTAGTTTTTGATCGGGCTTCAAAAGGGGTGATACCATCATCTTGTCAATATTTTCAGCAAATTTTTCGATAACATCTTTGTTGAAGACCATTGTTTTTTCGAATGTACAGCCAAGATATCTAATTCGTTCGTCTTTGTCGATAGTATTAATGGCGTCGCCATTTGAAAAAATTAATTCTTGTTTAGTCAAATTACCTTTGACTATATTTATTGCAATACTTTTCTTTGGGTTAATTTCAAGACCAATTTCTTGGAAAAGTTGTTTAACTAATTCAATTAATCTGATTGCATTCTCAACAGAACTTGCAGTAATTGCTTGATCGTCAGCAAAACCAGTCATTGATATAGCATCATAATTATTAATGATTTTATATCCGTACTCGTTAGCGATCATAGGTTCGCAAAGTTCATTAAATATGTGATCAATTGCGACATTAAATAAAATTGGAGATAGTGGTCCTCCTTGTGGTACACCACACATGATGGGAATGTCATTAGTTTCTTTCTTTTGAACTTCAACGTTAATTGTGTTCTGAGTCAAAAGGTTCATCACCAGTGATTTAACATTTGATGAAACACCTTTAGCATCAAGTGTTCTCCCAACATGTTCATGTCCAATTCTGTCGAAGGCTTTCTATATGTCAAGGAAAGCGACCACACAATCGCGTTTGAAACTTTGAGAATTCTTAAGAATTGAATCTATTATTCGGGTGTTGATGTGACAACCAGCAACATCACTTATGAAACCTCTCTGTTCAAGCTTATTTGGTTTCTAATTGTTTCTTCGAGACACCGTTCAATGATTCGTCGAACAATTGAATAGATTGTTATTGGTCGCCAATTACTAGGTTCATTAGCGTCACCACCTTTGTCGATAAGAACTTCCTTAGTTCTGAAGGTACAAAACTTGTGTGTAGCATAATATTCGCGATAGAACATAGAACATCTGCTATGTTTAGGTCTCTAATTGTTCTTATTAACACTCTATCTTTACCCGGTGATGTGTCGAGTGAGATCTTTTTAATTGTCTTCTGCATATTTTCAACTTGGATGAAGGTATCAGGTTGCTTGTCGATCGCAGGGTAATGTGTTAAAATATTAATATTTGATTTTGAAAAAACAGTTCTGAAGTGTTCCTCAATCTTGCTTATATCAATTGAGCAAGATCGTGATTTGCCACCATTCATAACATTACGAACAACTTTTTTGCGTTGATTGTAGTAGTGATATTGGGCGAGTTCAAATTGGTATTGTTCATTTCTATTCTGCCTTGCTTTTTCTTCTGCTCTTTGAGGATTTGATGACCTCGCGTACCTACAGTTTGTGTTTGTTCTTTTGTTTTGTTTACGTCGTCTATACATTTTGACATTTGGATGAAGAGGACCGGGAAGTTTTTCGTTGGATTCGAATAGAAACTTTAAAAAGTTGCTAACTTTTCTGTCGAAGTCAATATTGTTGATCTCAGACACGTTGTTTAACATATCAGCGAAACGCGTCCTCCAACCATTAACTTCATTGACTAACTCATTACTTATATTCCTACGACTACTAGAGTCGTTGGACCGAACATTCAGATCCGTCTCAACCGGTGGATCATTAGAAGTATTAATAGTTATATGTGGGTTGGCAGACGAGTTACCGGCAAAATTGTTTACATTATCAGAGTAACTATTAATAGTTGTGAATTGTTCAGTGCGATCAGTACTGATCACTCGAGAGTTTGTTGGCTTACTGTTCAATATCTGTTGTATGGTTTTTGCATTAGCCTGACGAGGGTGACTGCTACCATGTACGATGAGGCCACGATTAGTTGGGAAACTTTGGCCACAAACTTCACATCTGAACTGTTTTGTCATCGGTTGTGTAGATTGTCGAGATGTCGAGGGCATCGGAGTTGTCGATGTTGATGGTAATGGTGTTGATCTTGACATTGATGACGGTGTCGGTCGTGTTGTCGTTGGTTGAGCTGAACAAACATTAATGTTTCTGTTCGTTTGAACAGGCGTTTTTGTTGACAATAATAGTTGAGGTGAATTGTTTTGAGTTGATGGTTTACCTTGAGTTTGATTGACCATCTTTAAAGCCTTAGCTATTTCATTTCTTGTGTGACTACTTGCGTGTATATTAAGGCCTCTCGCTGATTCGAAAGACCTTAAACACTTTGTACATTTAAACTGTCTGGGTTCATTTACACTAGTAATGTTTAACAACGTAGGCCTAGTTGGCTGACTCTTCGTTGGCTTATCAGGTATTATCTTAACGTTTTCTTGTTGTGTTTTCGGCGGCATTAATCGATTATAAACGCAAATTAAATAATATTTTCTTACGTAGCGATGGGAAATGTATCTAATTCCAGTCCTGTTTTTCTAAATATGTCAGTTGCTGACCGTCAAATTTCCTTGTCTTAGTTGTTGGTTTTTCCAATCTTCTGATTTATTGTTGCTTCTGGTTTTTGATCTGCGTCTGTTTTCTTTTCTCGTCTGGATTCTTTTATTCGCTGTTTACTTTCCTTTCTTTTGATGTTTTATAGAGAGAGAGCGCTTTTTATTTTTTGGTCTGTGAGAGAGAGACAGACAGACAGAGAAACATGCGTGTGTCGTGTCGTGTCGTGACAACTTTTGGTCTGAATTTTTTTCGGCTAGCCTCTAGCCTCAGTCGTAACTGGTCGTAACGCCCGAAAGGGAACTTCGTTCCAATAAAATCGACTTCCTTATATTAAAGAGGAGGTACCACCCAGCAATCTGATAATAGAATGAATTAAAAATTCTGAATCCGTGCCCGAAAGAAGAACAGTAACACCACTAGCGGTACAATTTATAATTACAACATTAAAATGAATATAGGCACGGTAACAATAGTCTGGTGAATTCTATTACTAAAACGATCTGATAGATCTTACAACTGTTTTTTTATTGGTATTAGATAGTTTAATAATATGTTAAAATTTCTATTACAGAAACCGCATTAGGTTTAAATATGGATTGTCAATATAGAGAAACCAAACTAGGAAAAAATTTAGACAGGTAAGATGATTTTTAACATTAAAAAAGTGAGAGGTTTCAAGGGACACCCGGATGGAACGAAGTTCCTTTCGATTAATTAGTGAAGGAATTAGTAATTTGTAAACACAACAGAGAGTTTATACATACATAAGCATTTATTGTTGTCTGTATAAAATCTCTACTTACCTAACTCTATCAGCAATATCCGGAACTTGTGCAGAAACACTGTCAGGATACATTATTGTTATTATTTTAATATTTATTATCTACAAAAAACCTGTATAAACTTAACAAAGTTGCGACACTACACTGTTCAAAGCAAAATAGAAAATAGTAAATCCATTATTTTCAAAAGTTCGTTTCTTTTAACAAAAGTGTCCATTTATACAATACCAGAGGTTTAGATGATATACATCTACCTAGAATTACTTTTTATTTCAATTTAATTTAAAACAGGAATTAACAATAATTTGATACAACATTTTAAAATTAAAATATTTGACAGTAACTGACAGTTAAGGTAATTTGACGTAGGTACCTAACTAGTCAAGTTAAGAACTATTTTTGAAATTGTATCAATGGTTTTTGGGCTATTAGGCCGGCGTCGATTGTCTTGCTGACTTGACGTTTCGCCAACACGAGCGGTTGGCATCTTCAGAAGTTGCTTCCTGGTTGACAGTCTGCGAACTACTAAGCTGTGCGTGATCGGAGCTCGTATTTATACGTCGGGAAAAAGGTGGGCGGGGCCTCAGTTGCTTTCGATTCCAATCGGTTCTGGTCGGTGTTGTTCGTTAAGGGTAGAGTTTTCGCATCCTTTATTATCGGGACCCATGTTTTGTTAATCTTGACTGCTTCCTCTTTCTTATTAAAGTTGTTCGGGTGCTTCTCTATCTCTATGGCTTCTCTATAGAGTCTGGAATGGTATGCTGATGTAGTAGCGAGGACTTGGGTCTCCTCAAACTTAATCCGATGGTCCATAGTGAGGGTATGTTCCGCTACGGCGGATTTGTCTGTCTGCCCCAGACGACAATTGGCCTTGTGCTCTTTAATCCTGGTGTTGATCGAGCGTTTGGTGGTTCCTATGTACACGCTTCCACATGTGCACGGAATGCGGTAAATTCCCGAAGCCGAAAGTGGATCCCTTCTGTCTTTTGCCGATCGAAGACATTCTTTGATTTTTCTCGTTGGTTTGAAAATAGTTTTTACATTTTTCTTTCTTAGCAATCGACCAATTCTGTCTGTCACTTCCGGAATAAATGAAATGCTTTTGCCACTGGTTGGATTTGCTCATTTTCCTTGGGTCTACGATTGTTGGTCCAATCGATCTTTTGATTTCCCGTTCTGAATAACCATGGGCTCTTAAAGCATCATGAATATGAGTTAGTTCTGCGTTTAGTGCCTCGGGTTCGCAAACCCTTCTTGCCCTTTCTGCTAAGGTTTTGATGACTCCATATTTCTGACATGGGTGGTGGTTGGAATCCCTATGTAAATACCGATCCGTATGTGTAGGTTTTCTGTACACTGTGTGGCTTAATAATCTTCCTTTTCGTGATAATAACACATCAAGGAACGCCAGCTTGTTGTTGTCTTCGATTTCCATCGTAAACTGTATCTTTTCATGGATGCTGTTAATGTGTGTCAGAAATTCTTGTAATTTATCCTGTCCATGGCTCCATATTACAAATGTGTCATCTACATATCTATACAAAACTTTTGGCTTGTATGGGGCACTGTCCAACGCCAGTTGTTCGAACTTTTCCATAAAGAAATTTGCTATTACCGGGCTGAGAGGGCTTCCCATTTTTTTGAAATGTTTATGAATTTATTGATTTATAAAAACATGATAAAATAAAATATAATACTATTATAGGTAATTATTATTTTTCTACAGTATTTTCTTTTTAATGTACATTTTCTTTTAATTTAAAATAGTTTCTTTTTAATTGTAATATATCTATCTATAAGAGAGAGAGAGTTTTTTATTTTTTTGTCTGTGAGAGAGAGACAGACAGACAGAGAAACATGCGTGTGTCATGTCGTGTCGTGACATATTTTGGTCTGAATTTTTTTCGGCTAGTCTCTAGCCTCAGTCGTAACTGGTCGTAACGCCCGAAAGGGAACTTCGTTCCAAAAACTGGTCTTATTTTACCAGATAATTTTTTTTTATTAATTATAGAATTATGGATATAATAACGACAAGGGCATGTAGTGTTATAAGTCACTTATTTGAGTTTACTTGGCCTTTATACGAAGCTAGTGTCGAATTTGATCGAGAAATGAAACAATATAATGACTTTAATTCAAAGGTAAGTAATAAGCAATTTAATGTTATCAGAATATAATTTAGTTATCTTAACGTTTCGATAAAATATTTAAACATCATCAGGGATAGATAAATTGAAATTTGATGGCGCAGTTGGTACCTCATTTTAACTTAATTAAGTAGTATGACGACACTGTATGGTGGTGTGGTGTATATCTCATTTAAACGAGTAATTCCTACTTAATTAAGTACGGGGACACCCACGTTTCGCCGGTAACGATTCGCCGGTAATCATTCGCCGGCATCACGATTCGACGTGAACATGTTATTAATGCTAATTGAACATCGACACATCTTTAATTTATTAATGACATTTAGAATCAATTACTTGGGAATCATGCCCTTAACATCCCTATTATTTATATTATTATTATTATTATTATTATTATTATTATTATTATTATTATTATTATTATTATTATAAAGATCTTTCTATAAAATTTCTGTAGAATTTTAAGCAAGTAATAAAAAAAACATTAGTGCTAATTACAAGCACAAACTTAAAAACTCCGAAAAGTAAGACAGTTTTTCTAAACAGTTAGAGTGCAGTCATGTAGGCGAAAAGAAATGGTAGAATTTTTAGTGATGACGGATTTATGTACATATTTGATTCGCTTAGTGCAGACGGCCAAAAACAATATTTTCGGTGTCGGAGACGAGACATACAGTGCAAAGATAGAGTGCATTTATCATTAAATAATGAAATTCTTAAAAAAAAATGGAAGACATTTGCATGATGCTTCTATATAAGAACCGACAGACAAATTCTAGCTATTGTGCAAGATTTTGAAAATAGAAATATTTTAGATTATTTAAGAGGACTAGCTCACAATTTTGAAATGTTTTAGATGTTTTGTGATATAATTAATTAGTTCACTATTGTACATTGTGTATAGTATTATTAAATAAAAATAAAAAATCATAGGCTACTACACAAAAGTTCACGGCGAAACGTTACCGGCGAATAGTATCCTTAAGTAGGTACTATAACGTCACCGTAAGGTGGGTCAGTTGGTAACCCATATATAAAGCCACCGTACGGTAGTGCAGTCTATACCTCATTTAAATGAGCAATTTCTACTTAATTTAATACTATAACGCCACCGTAAGGTGGCGCAATTGATAACCTATTTAAACAAGAAATGCTTACTTAATTAAGTAGGTACTTCGACGCCACTGTAAGGTAGCGCAATTGGTATACATATTTAAACGTGCAATTCTTACATAACTGAGTACTATTATGCCACCTGAAGGTGGCGCAGTTAATATTTCATTTAAATAAGTAATTTTTATTTAATTAAGTACTATATCGCCACCGTAGGGTGGCGCATTTTATACCTTATTTAAACGAACAAGACTTAATTAAGTACCATGACGCCACCGTGAGGTGGCGTAATGGATACCTAATATATTTAATCGAAAAATTACAAAATATACAAAAAACAGAAAATGAGAAAAATATATCAGTGTTAAGCGCTAAGAAGTTCGCAGAGTGAATTAGTTAAAATATATTTCTAACAAAAAAAGAAACAGAATGACTTCAATATTTCGGTAAACATTTTTGATTACACTGCCTTGTCTTCTTCTATAAATGGTCAAATGTATGACCGAAACGTGGATAGGTATAACTAAATCAATTAACAAAATTTTGACTTGTAATGATTATTTTAGATTATTAAAAAAAGATTGGAAGCATTTGAAAAAGAAGGTACTAGAACGAGTTCAGATTACCCAATGGAAGAAGGTAATTTATTAATATTTTTATTATTAGTGAGCTAATGATAATATTTGTTTATTTTTTATTTAAAGAAAAAAATATGATCATTATTCTAATAACTATAAATTTTTAATATCAGAATTAATGTAATTACGGAGTATTAAGCATATTTTTAAAAAAAAATGTTTCGTGCCATCATCACTTTATTTTACAACAATTTTTTTTTTACAATTATTTTTTATGTTAATGTTTTTTTATTTAATCATAAAAATATATTTGGACCCATTTCGATCTTTGCCCCCTTTTATTTAATTTCCGATTTCTTCGAATTTTTTAATTTTTGGTAATTTATAATTTTATGCATTATTTTTTTTTTGGTTCGTTGTCGTTTTTTTATTGTTTATTTTATCACATCGTATGTTTGTACTTGCTTTCCGAATGTTTTATTTTTATTATTCCTTTCTTGAGTGCAGTTTTTTATAGATTTTTTTTCTGAATTTTCATTTTCTTTACATAATCTTATTTTCATGTAAGTTTGCAATTTCAATTTTTTTTTATTTTAATTTTAATGTTTCCTAAATATATTTTTACACCCCACCCCGTACCTGTGCTTGATATTAATTTTTGGATAAGGATCCCTGCTCAATTTTTTTTATCATTTCGAGAAAACATGTATAAAAATAGTAATTTAACCTTAACCTTTCATTCTCAAGGATAACTTAAAAAATTGCATAAAAATGTTTAATTATTCATAACAAAAATTAATCGTATATTTAATAAAATTATTTGCATATTTTATTAAGTTAAAATCAATTAATATTTTTTTAAGTCCAGGTGGGAAAACGGCAAATAACCTAACAAGTAGGTATTCAAATCTAAACTATTTATCATTAAATAAATTCGAATTTTTGCTTTTGCTTTTATTGTTAGTTTTTGAAAAGGTGGTGATAAAGTACTTAAAAAATGAAAAATCCGTAAGAAATTTTATACTATTGTCAAAAAATGTTGAAATCTGTAAAAAAATAGTAAAAGATTGGTAAAAATTGGAAATTAAAGTGAAAATTTGTGAATAATTGAATTAATATAAACACAAATTGAAATAAATCGTGAAAAATTTGAACAATTTTCGACCAACTAAAAAATATATTAAAAAATAATAAAAAATGGCAAAACAGTAAAAAAATTAATATGAATTAAAAAAAATCGTAAAAGATTTTGAAATTAACAAAAAAACGTCGAAAATTAAAAAAAGGGAATTAAAGTAAAAAATGTTAGTGTTGAAAATAGCAAAAAAATTATAAAAATAAGAAAAATCGTAAAAAATTAGAGAACATTGTGAAAAATTAAAATAATATGAACAAAAATCGTGAAAAAAATAAAATAATTGTCAAAAAACGAACAATTGTATTAAAAATAGTAAAAAATCATAAAAAAACTGATTAATCTTAAAAAACTAAAAAAATTAATAATACTCTACAAACTAAAAAATATGTTAAAAATAATCAAAAATTGGTAAAGTTTTAAAAGATTTGAAAATTAATGAAAAAATGTCGAAAAAAAAGGGAAATAAAGTAAAAAATTTTAGTCTTAAAAATAGCAAAAAAATCATAAAAATGAGAAAAATCGTAAAAAATAGAGAACATTGTGAAAAATTAAAATAATATGAACAAAAATCTTGAAAAATTTAAAATAATTTTCAAAAAACGAACAATTGTATTAAAAATAGTAAAAAATCATAAAAAAAACTGAATAATCTTAAAAAAATTTAATAATTCTCTACAAACTAAAAAATATGTTAAAAATAATGAAAAATTGATAAAATTTTTAAAGATTTGAAAATTAATGAAAAAATGTCGAAAAAAAAAGGGAAATAAAGTAAAAAATTTTAGTCTTAAAAATAGCAAAAAAATCATAAAAATGAGAAAAATCGTAAAAAATAGAGAACATTGTGAAAAATTAAAATAATATGAACAAAAATCTTAAAAAATTTAAAATAATTTTCAAAAAACGAACAATTGTATTAAAAATAGTAAAAAATCATAAAAAAAACTGAATAATCTTAAAAAAACTAAAAAAATTTAATAATTCTCTACAAACTAAAAAATATGTTCAAAATAATGAAAAATTGGTAAAATTTTAAAAGATTTGAAAATTAATGAAAAAATATCGAAAAAAAAGGGAAATAACGTAAAAAAATTAGTCTTAAAAAAAAGCAAAAAAATCATAAAAATGAGAAAAATCGTAAAAAATTAGAGAACATTGTGAAAAATTAAAATAATATGAACAAAACTCGTGAAAAATTTAAAATAATTTTTAAAAAACAAACAATTGTATTAAAAATAGTAAAAAATCATAAAAAAAACTGAATAATCTTAAAAAAATTTAATAATTCTCTACAAACTAAAAAATATGTTAAAAATAATGAAAAATTGGTAAAATTTTAAAAGATTTGAAAATTAATGAAAAAATATCGAAAAAAAAAAAAAAGGGAAATAACGTAAAAAATTTTAGTCTTAAAAAAAGCAAAAAAATCATAAAAATGAGAAAAATCGTAAAAAATTAGAGAACATTGTGAAAAATTAAAATAATATGAACAAAAATCGTGAAAAATTTAAAATAATTTTCAAAAAACGAACATTTGTATTAAAAATAGTAAAAAATCATAAAAAAAACTGAATAATCTTAAAAAAACTAAAAAAATTTAATAATTCTCTACAAACTAAAAAATATGTTAAAAATAATGAAAAATTGGTAAAATTTTAAAAGATTTGAAAATTAATGAAAAAATATCGAAAAAAAAGGGAAATAACGTAAAAAATTTTAATCTTAAAAAAAGCAAAAAAATCATAAAAATGAGAAAAAGCGTAAAAAATTAGAGAACATTGTGAAAAATTAAAATAATATGAAGAAAAATCGTGAAAAATTTAAAATAATTTTCAAAAAACGAACAATTGTATTAAAAATAGTAAAAAATCATAAAAAAACTGAATAATCTTAAAAAAACTAAAAAAACTTAATACTTCTCTACAAACTAAAAAATATGTTAAAAATAATGAAAAATTGGTAAAATTTTAAAAGATTTGAAAATTAATGAAAAAAAGGGAAATAACGTAAAAAATTTTAGTCTTAAAAAAAGCAAAAAAATCATAAAAATGAGAAAAATCGTAAAAAATTAGAGAACATTGTGAAAAATTAAAATAATATGAACAAAAATCGTGAAAAATTTAAAATAATTTTTAAAAAACGAACAATTGTATTAAAAATAGTAAAAAATCATAAAAAAGCTGAATAATCTTAAAAAACTAAAAAAACTTAATATTTCCTACAAACTAAAAAATATCTTAAAAATAATGAAAAATTGGTAAAATTTTAAAAGATTTGAAAATTAATGAACAAATATCGAAAAAAAAAGGGAAATAACGTAAAAAATTTTAGTCTTAAAAAAAGCAAAAAAATCATAAAAATGAGAAAAATCGTAAAAAATTAGAAAACATTGTGAAAAATTAAAATAATATGAACAAAAATCGTGAAAAATTTAAAATAATTTTCAAAAAACGAACAATTGTATTAAAAATAGTAAAAAATCATTAAAAAAGCTGAATAATCTTAAAAAACTAAAAAAAAATAATAATTCTCTACAAACTAAAAAATATGTTAAAAATAATGAAAAATTGGTAAAATTGTAAAAAGATTTGAAAATTAATGAAAAAATGTCGAAAAAAAGGGGAAATAAAGTAAACAATTTTAGTCTTAAAAATAAAAAAAAATCTTAAAAATGAGAAAAATCGTAAAAAATTGGTAAAATTTTAAAAGATTTGAAAATTAATGAAAAAATGTCGAAAAATAAAAAGGGAAATAAAGTAAAAAAATTTAGTCTTAAAAATAGCAAAAAAATCATAAAAATGAGAAAAATCGTAAAAAATTAGAGAACATTGTAAAAAATTAAAATAATATGAACAAAAATCGTGAAAAATTTAAAATAATTTTTAAAAAACGAACAATTGTATTAAAAATAGTAAAAATCATAAAAAAACTGAATAATCGTAAAAAAATAAAAAAAATTAATAATTCTCTACAAACTAAAAAATATGTTAAAAATAATGAAAAGTTGGTAAAGTTTTAAAAGATTTGAAAATTAATGAAAAAATGTCGAAAAAAAAAGGGAAATAAAGTAAAAAATTTTAGTCTTAAAAATAGCAAAAAAATCATAAAAATAAGAAAAATCGTAAAAAATTAGAGAACATTGTAAAAAATTAAAATAATATGAACAAAAAACGTGAAAAATTTAAAATAATTCTCAAAAAATGAACAATTGGATTCAAAATAGTAAAAAATCATAAAAAAACTGAATAATCTTAAAAAACTAAAAAAATTTAATAATTCTCTACAAACTAAAAAATATGTTAAAAATAATGAAAAATTGGTAAAATTTTAAAAGATTTGAAAATTAATGAAAAAATGTCGAAAAATTAAAGTAAGAAATTTTAGTCTTAAAAATAGCAAAAAAATCATAAAAATGAGAAAAATCGTAAAAAATTAGAGAACATTGTGAAAAATTAAAATAATATGAACAAAAATCGTGAAAAATTTAAAATAATTTACAAAAAACGAACAATTGTATTAAAAATAGTAAAAAAACATGAAAAAATTAAATAATCTTAAAAAACAACAAAATTAATAATTCTTGACAAACAAAAAAATATTTTAAAAAATAATGAAAAATTGGTAAAATTTTAAAAGATTTGAAAATTAACGAAAAATGGTCGAAAATATAAAAAAATATAGAAAATTGGAAATTAAAGTGAAAATTTGTGAATAATTAAATTAACATGAACAAAAATTGAAAAAATCGTGAAAAATTTGAACAATTTTCGACAAACTAAAAAATATTGAAAAATAAGAAAAAAAAAGGTAAAACAGAAAAAAAAAATGAAATTGTGACAGAATTTTAAATTAACAAAAAAGTGTCGAAAAAATAAAAAAAAAAGGAAATTATAGTACAAATTTATAGGCGTGTAAGACAATCAAATCAGAAATTCAGACATTTTCAAGTTGGCAACGCTGCTGGTCGAAACATAAATGTCTCTTACTCCTTTAAGCTCCCTAAAGATTTGATACATTTTTCATTGGACTATTATGGATAGATAAAATGTGTGTTCAAACTCTGTATGTTTACGTATAGAATTATTTTTTTTTTAATAATTTGACAATTTTGTAATACTGCTTTTTTATTACAGTAACATACAAACTAAAAAATGGTAAAATAGCGTTTCTAGATCTAGTTATAGAAAATACAAATTTCACAGAAGAACAAATTCTAGACGAAACTAAAACCTTTATCGCAGCGGTAATAAAATTTGTATAAATTTAATATTATTTGTATATTTTTAATATTTATTTTTTTATAGGGCACAGATACAACTGCTTCTAGTCTATGCTATTTATTTGTAATATTAGGACTGTTTCCCGATGTACAGGTTAGTAAAACAGTAAAAGGCCTATGTCTGATTTTACAAGATGTCAAATGTCAAACACTTTTAAGACATAAGTCATTGTTACTTTGCTGTCACTAACTGTCAATTGTCAATCGCTTGTCATTTATAATAAATAAACAATTTTGTTACTCTTCTAATAAAACACAAATTTTTTTGCAGCAAAAAGTTTTGGAAGAAATTTTGGATATTGTAGGTCCAGATCGAACTGTATTACCATCTGATTTACCACATATGAAGTATATAGAAAGAGTTATTAAGGAAACTTTAAGAATATTTCCTTTGGGTTTTATACTCTTTAGAGAAGCTCAAGAAGACATTGATGCAGGTATTTTATTATTACTATTTGTAATTAATTTCACAGCCTGCTGTTAGGACTTTTTCCCCAGCTTTAAAGGTACAACTTGTATGACATTTTAATTATTGGTAAGTTATACAAGTGCTGGCAATAAATTCTGAGACGGATTTTTTTTAAAGAAGACCTGAATGAAAGGACCTTGACCTTGTGAAAAAATTCCAGGCAGCTATAGCAGAAAGTCTCGTTGTAATTGTCAAATAAAAAAAGTGAAAAATATCGCTCGCGCTGAAAAAATGTTGGATAAAATGATTGATGAAAGAATGATTTGTAAAAACTCCGAAAGCCAGCGTCGGAAAGCTATAAATTATGAAAGGGTTTACGGGGATGATTGCCTATCCCGTGCCAGGGAGGGGAGGAAGAATGTTAAAAATGGCAAGCGTGTCGGGCCGCCTGTGACTTTAAAAAGTGACTTTACGTTTAAAAACTGACTGAAAAGATTGTCGATTAAGATTTAAGGATATCGATGAAGATGTGAATATTAACAAAAAATTGTGATGCACAATTTACATGAAGTACCTACTTAACATGAAAAATGTGGGTGCTCCTGACGGCGGAACAGAAAATACATCGTAAAGATGTTTCTTCTGACACCCTAGAATGCATTTAAAGGGACTAAAATTTCTTGTCAAAGGTCATAACTTAATATGATCCTAAAACCATGTAAAAATCAATGTAGTGGAAGCCTCCAAACCCTCCTAAGGCCAAAAAACGAGCATGAGCAAGTCTAGATTTAAGACGATGTTGATTATTTTCTTTGATATCCGGGGTATAGTTCACATGGAATGGAAACTGGAATGTCACACAGCTATTTAATACAAATGTATATTTTCCGAGGAAAAATTCGCAAAAACAAGCCAGAATCGTGGATTCTAAATCATTAATAACGCGTTCTCTGTCAAGGACTATTTGGCCAAAAACCAGGTCACAGTCTTGGAACACGTCATCCTATTCGCCTGGCTCAGCTCTCGTAAAGTCGTTTCTTCCTACACCCAAGAATGCATCGAAAGCGACTCACACTTTTTGTCAAAGGTCATAACTTGCAACGAAACTTGGATTTATCAAAATGACAATGAAACCAAAAAACAATGAAAGTCTTGTTTTCCTTGATATACAAGGTGTAGTCTACATGATATAGGTACTACCAGGTTAGACAGTAAATCAATACTACTAAATAGACGGTTTACGAAGACTCCAAGAAAAAATTTCTCAAAACCACCTAAAATGTAGAAAAAGAACTGCTGGATTCTACATCAAGACAACGCGTCGGCTTATAACGCCTTGTCTGTCAAGGACTATTTGCCCAAAAGGCAAGTAACAATTTTGAATCCCGCCTGCCACTTCTACCAGTTGTCAAAAATGAAATCCTGCTTAAAGGAACCCAGAAGGAAAGTTTTTACAGGAATCGGCACAGCTATTCAACAGCTTGCCAAAAGATAACCTGCACCACTGCTTCGCACAATGAAATGAAGAGGTGTTAGGATGCGGATGGACAGTATATTGAAGGGAAATAATAAAAAATTGTAAAATATTGCGAAATAAAGATGTTATTGTAATAGCCTTGTAACTCAATTGCCAGATCTTGTACCTATATATTTCGATGTTTGTATGAGTCTGAGACGAACGCATTGTTTGAAACCTAAATTTTCATCAAAACTGACTCATTTTAATATTTTGTGTCATAAATTAAATCTTTCCACAGGTGATATAGTATTCCCAGCAGGAGCTGCATTGGTGATAGGGGCTCTTCATCTACATAGAAATCCAAAATATTGGCCCGATCCGATGAAATTTGATCCAGATCGATTTTTACCAGAAAATGTCGCAAAAAGACATCCGTGTACATATTTGTCGTTTTCATATGGACCAAGAAATTGTCTCGGTATAGTATATTGTAATACAAGTGTTACAATGACAGAGGTTTCGTAGTACGAGTTCAGTTTGTGAAACGAACCGCGAAGCGGTGAGTTTCGCAAAGAACGAGTACTACAAACCGTCATTGTAATTCGAGTGTTACATACTATTTTTTATAATGAACTTTAAAAAGTATAAAAAAAACAAAATGAGAGTTTTTAGAAATATTTATTTATGTTGGCAATCTTGACAGTTTTGACACTTGTCAGTTTTAATGATTTTAAATTAGAATGTTTGTCAAATTTGTATAAAATATTCCGAATTTAGCAATAACGCTGATAATGTAGTTAATAATTTACTACAACATACTTCTTGATTTACTACCTGAACTCTTTCGTTGAAAATCAGTGCAGTGCAACCAATTGTGTAAAACAAAAAGTTACCAAAAACAGTGTTACAATGAACCTATTTCGATACTGTTTTTAGTGTCGAAATAGAAACTTTGTGAACGTGAATTATAAAAAATAAATTAGTACTTATTATACTCGTAACCAATTTTACTAATTTATTTTTATTAAACAGGTGCACGATATGGTATAATGAATTTAAAAACGATGCTCGCTACAACTATAAGGAAATTTAAAATATTTACTCATTATAAAAGTTTGGAAGAAATTGAATTAGATGTTCATATGATATTAAGGTTAAAAGATGGACCTAAAGTTTGGGTAGAAGCACGTTGAGTAAAAAAAAACTAAATAGTATTTTAAATGTAAATATAACTACCTATTAAGTACACTTTGTCATTTGTAATGTGTCACTTGTCAATTGCAATTTGTCACTTGTTTGGTCATTTGTTATTTTGTCAGCAGCACAGATCTCGTAATTTTCTAATTAGGTGAATTTAAAATAATTTTAATTTTATATAATTTTAATGAAGCTTAAAATTTTTTGTCACTTGTAATGTGTCAATTTTCATTTGTAATTTTTGACTTGTTATTTGTCATTTTATCAGACCAACTATAAGTATTTCGTAATTTTCAATAAATTGTTTTAACTTTATAGTTAAGTTTATATTTACATTTCCCTACTTTGTCACTTGTAATGTGTCAATTGTCACTTGTCATTTTGTCAATTTCCATTTTGTCACTTGTCATTTTGCCACTTGTCCTTTTGTCACTTGTCAGTTTGTCAAAGCTATTTTGTCAATTGTAATTTGTCACTTGTCGTTTATCATGTGTCCTTTTATAACTTGTCATTTGTCATTTTTGGGATGCTAACGATAGCATGTTCTCTATGGAATATATTGTTAATAGTTTGTAAAAATAAATTTATAGTAAAGTGATTTTTTTATAAAACTTAACAACATTTTCTAATTCATTTTTTTTGCGTCATTTGTAATTTGTCAATTCTCATTTGTCTTTGTATAACTTGTCATTTGTTCTTTAATCATATCAACTGTAGAGTGTTTTCAAATAAAAGTTTTATTTATATTGTAACCTCTTTTTTATTTAATTATTTATTCCTCAATAACGGTTTACTTATGCGCGAACATCGTGAAGTTGTTTGGTAAAGAGCGAGTCGTGGGTTAACAATAAATTAGGTTAAAAAACATTGAAAACGAGATACTAAAGTAAAACGGAAAAAACAACGGAAAAAATTGCGGAAAAAAAATAAACCAATACTTACTAAACGAGCAACTCTAACAAGTACTATGACGCTACTGTAAGGTGGCGCAGTTGGTATCTCATATATTTAAACAAGCAATTCTTACTTAATTAAGAACTATGACGCCACCGTAATTGAATATATTGTAAATATATAAATTATAGTTAAATGTTTTTTTTATAAAGGTTAACAACCTTTTGACATTTTGTTTCTTTTATTTTGTCATAAGTCATTTGTAATTTGTCACTAATCAGTTGTCATTTGTCGTTTTGTAACCTGTCATTTCTTTAACCTTATTTTTTAGTTTTTTTTTTTATTAAAACTAACATTATTTTAACAGATTGTCACTTGTAATGTGTCACTTCCCGTATTTCAATATATTGCAATAAAATTTATTTTTTTAAATTTAAAACCAATTTTAAATACTTATATAATTAATTTTTTATATAACAGTTTGACACTTTGTCAATTGTATTGTGTAGCTTGTCATTTATAATTTGTTACTTGTCCTTTGTAATTTCTCACCTATCGTTTATCATTTGTCGTCTTACGCTTGTCATTTATCATTTTTAGGATGTTAACTATAGAATGGATTGTAAATATTAAAAAAAAAATATTAGTAATTGCTTATTTACAAAACAAAATTTTAATATGCCATAGGTAAGTCATTTGTAATTTGTCACTTATCATATGTCATCTGTCGTTTTGTAACTTACCATTTGCTCGTTAATCACATTAACTGTAGAGTGTTTGCAATTGTATGTTTTATTTATATATTGAAACAATTTTTACCCTATAATTAAGTTTTTAATCAAAGGTAATACCACGAGTCCTTAAAATTTTATCGATAAATTTTTAGTTTCCACGAAAACTTTTTTATTTGGCAAAAATACGAAAACAAACTGAAATGTGATTTTATCATATTCGGTTTGTTTGAGTAGTTTTGCCTAAAATAAAAAAGTTTGAGACTGGAAAATAAAAATTTATCTAGTAAAATATTACAGGATGAGTGGTATTTGAGAAGATTATTTTTTGAACCATTCTGTACAAAAACTACTTTATTTAAAAAACTTCCTAGAACAACTTATATTTCATAATTAACACAAACGAAATGCCGTTACCCCTCCTATTAACTTATCCTGTACACTAGATAGTATTGACAGTTGTCAGTTGTCGTGAGCGTCGTAAAAACAGGGTTATAATTTGAATAAATATTTATTTTTATACCTATTTATACAATTATATTATTAAAGAGAAAATTACCAAAATAAAAATTATTAGGTATATCTATTTAAAGTTTACCTACAAGACCACATTTGCCTGTAGGCATATAAAAGTTTTAAATGCATGCAGAACCAGGAAGTAGGTTAGTTTTAAAGTACCTACATATTTGATTTTTCATTATCGTTTAGATGAATAGGGAACCGGGCAACTTTTCAAATAGTGTTTAAAAATAATCTTTATTCATATATATAGCCATAAAAAATAATAATTGAATTAAATAAATCCTCTGGAGTACTTAAAAACGTCAAAAACATAATTTATTTAAAATTGCTGCGAAAACAGCACTTCATGTCAATTCAGATCGCGTGACGTCATATGGCGGTAAACAAACTACGAGCCATATTACAAGTGATCAGTGCTTGGATAAATTAAGTATTTTGTGTTTCTTAATCATCATGGACCGAAAAAGATATCGTTGGTGTGTTGTACCTCGATGTGGAAATACATCAGTAACTACTCCAAATAAAATTTTCATTAATGTACATCGAAAACCAGACATACGAAAGAAATGGTTAGACCTAGCAAGACGAAAGTGCGATGGAATGTCTGTTACTTCACCAATTTACTTTTGTGAAGATCACTTTGATGTAAGTACTGTACCTAGAGTGTTATTACACAGCCCATAATACAAATAATCATATTTAGTGTGTATGTAATGTAGGTGTTATAGTTTATGTTTTACTTATTTCTGCAATCATTTCTAGGGTTAAGATAAACAAAAAGAGATTGAAATACTTACACAAATGTTTTCACATTTCTAAATTCGGCAGAACAAAAGTCAGAATTAGTGGCAAAGAAACTACTGACCATGAAAATATCAACTTTTGGGAGATTTCTATTTTCCGCTTTTGTATAACCTTGTTCCATAATAAAAAATTAACAGAAGGCTTCAAACACTTGCGACAACTTCTGTTATGACTATAGTACTTCAATTCGTAACTAATTACAATTAAATATTTTTAGAAAAATGCAAATAAATTATAGAAAAACGCGAAATAACATACAAAGCAGTGTTGTTTACTTATGGCTACTTACATATGACGTAACGCACTGTGATTGGCGTTTGGGTTCTTACGCAGCACAGATAATTTACGCAACTTTATTTATTGATTTAAAATTATAAATCATTGTTATTTCTTAAAAATCTTTATTGAGTGATATTGTTGTATAACAAACTTTATTTTAAAACACGTCTTAGATTTTTTTTCGATTACTGTCCGGTACCCTATTGAATTGGGATAATAATAATAACAAAATATATTTCAGAATATTTAGATAATATAAATGAATGTTGATTTATAGTAAGGTACTTATAAACAAGAAAATTGATTGTTCAATATTGTTATTGAATTTTTGACAGTTCTATAATTTTATCAATTCTAGTAAAACCACTAGTGGTTTTATTAACATAAACCGGAATGATTGGCAAGATTTAGCATAAAACATTGAAGATTAAGCGTTTACATTGGACGAAATCACAAAATTATTGTGATATTTTGACAGGTGAAAAAAATAATCTCATAAAAATTAATACATTTTGACATCTTTTCACTTATAATGTGTCACCTTTCAATTGTAATTTGTCAATTGTCGTTATTTTTACAACAACTGTAGCAAAAATTTTGTTATTTTTCAATTTAATGTTTTGTTAAAATTTCTAAGTTTTTTTATAAGGCTTGCAATATTTTTGACACTTTGTCACTTGTAATATATAACTTGTCATTTATGATTTGTCAGTTATCATTTTTAATTGTCACTTGTCAATTTTAATTTGTCACTTGTCATTTTTTTTGTCACTTGTCGTTTGACATTTGTCGTTTTGTTAGAATAACTTTAACATGTTTTCGAAATAATATTAACTTTATAATTAAGTACTATTTTATAAAGCTTACAAAAATATAAAGAAATGTTGGTGTTTTTAACTGTAAATATAAGAATTATTTATTGCTATAAAACTTTAACCGGACAAAAAATAACATGATTTTTTAATATAGCAGACGTATAGGTATCGTTGACGGATGCAATTATTATAATCTAAAAACAAGGTTATCCATTACCGAGATAAAAAAAAAGGATTATATATAAATATATAAGTATAGGTACATCATACTATTTTGAAATTAAAAAATATTGTGATATGTAGGTGCTTACAGCAACATGGAATTTTTAACAGGTACGCTGATAAACTTTAATATTCATAGAAAACTTAATATTCATATTGTTATATTTATTCTTCGTGGATCCGGGATAATAATAAATAATCTACACAACTTTGATGCTGTCACAATTATTAAATAACGTCTTTTTAAAATAACAATTCGCACTTATTTTACAATCGCAGTCAATCGCATTACAATGACAATTATTAGTATTCGTCCAAAGCGGTAAATTGCATAAAAAAAAGAGTGTGCATGTAACCTTTACGCGCGATTGAAGTAAAACTTATTTGACGTAAGTATCATCGCAAAATAAATTCAAATTCAAAATATGTTTATTAACAAGTAGCTACAGGTTTTTGATATTTCCTTTATTATTATTATTTATTGATGAAAGATTAAAATATTCTTGAGAATCCGCCATTTTATTCAAGTGACAACTATTTTGTTTTGTAATTTATCTAAAATTCATTAATTGCGCTTTCACGTTTTAAAAATTTTTGACAGAAATTAACGGTTAGGTTAGGGTAGCTAATCAAAAGTTTTGAAGTACGTATCGCAAAATGTATCGCAAGGAAGTCAGTAGAAATATAAAGAACTGTGTGTGTGAAAATCATGAGAAATCTGATAATTTCTTCCGTATTTTAAATGTTAACTGTCAATCAATTTTTAACAAAACTAATAGAATAGACCTAATCTTAAACCAATATGAACCAGACATATTATGTCTATCCGAAACATGGTCCAATAATGACAATATCGGCTACATACCATTTAATAATTAGAAAGTTTTTTATATTTTCGCCGTGTTCTGTGTCTCTGTGTCATTCCGTGGAATTTGTAATCGAATTTAAACCTTAGAAAGTTTTTTATATTTTCGCCGTGTTCTGTGTCTCTGTGTCATTCCGTGGAATTTGTAATCGAATTTAAACCTATTTCCCGACTACCTAGAGCTCTGAAATTTTCAGGATAGCTAAGAACTGGATGACAATGCATGTTTCAAGTGTGTTTAGGCATATACATAGATTTCGAAATTTATACCGAATTGATATTAAACATGATCTAAGTTGTGTATAGATAATATTATTTTGAAAGTTATTAAATAAATCGTTCGTAGCGTAGTTGGTTAGGCGGCGAATCAGTCCACTTGTGACAGTTCTGTTATGTTATCATAATGGGATCGATTACGCGACAGAGAAGTTTTTTTTCTTTTTTTTTTGTTCTTACATGTGAAAACAGTAATTATTATTTTAACTGGTAATAAAATAAACTGTTTTAGAAAGTTTTTAGATACAACTACCATTGATTTTGTTAACAAGGAAACAATCTTCTCTATGATCAATCACAGCGTTGTATGACTTAATATTTTTGCAAAATTGTGCTTATTACTATGTTACTGTTACTTCAATAGAACTAATAAATCACATGGCGGTGTACTAATTTTGACAAAATCTTCCATAGAAATTAAGAAACACCTAACACGATTCCGCCTACTTATTTTACAATCGCAGTCAATCGCATTACAATGACAATTATTAGTATTCGTCCAAAGCGGTCCCTTATATATGAAATCAATTCCTTTTACAAGCATCTCCACAATTACTTATAACATACAATACTCTCGAATCTTCTGAACGTCCGAAAAGCCACAAAAATATTCGAAGATTCTAAGAACGGGACTCAATCGCACTACTGTCTGGGCGACATGTCCGAACCGGCTCGTAACAATATTAAAAATTTTGTTTTCTTTTACGTGGCTTACGATGTCTGGCAATTAAGATCTAATTAAAGAACACCTGCATAGCGAGAATAAGATACTTTGTAATTGTCAAATAAAGATCGCGCCGAAAAAATATTTAATACAAAAATTGAGCAAACTGAATTTAAACTCGAGAAGTCCGCTCCGGAAAGCTATAAAACTTTGCAAAGAGTTTACGTACAAATCGTACAGAAATGATTTTAATATTATTATACGTTACAAGGTTACGGACGAGGCGACGTAGGAGCCGTGTCTGGAAATAAAAACGAGTAATGTAATAACACCTAACGACCATGTATCGTATTATAGTTTATTTCATCCTGTTTTTATAAATTAATAAATTCATAAAAATTTTAAAAATAGTTCGTAACTTGACTAGTTACGTCAAATTACCTTAACTGTCAGGTACTGTCAAATATTTTAAAATTTTTGTATTAATTGTTAATTCTTGTTTTAAATTAAAATAAAATAAAAAGTAAGTAATTAATTAGGTATTTTATTTTTTATTTTATAGTCATTATAATGTTTTTAAATGTCAAAAATTAAAAGTAATTGTCTTCCCTTAAGCAATCAGAGCAGAGTTGCTAGGCAACACATTACAGTACATGATACCGTAATGTTTTACTTACCGGCGCCAAATTGATTATCGGGAAGTTTATTTACTGGACAGGATGAAATAAAGGTAATTTAATTCTTTACAAATAAGTATTTTTACGTTTTTTCGATAAAACGCTTACTTTTCGAGATAGTTTAAGATGAAGCACAAGTTACGAAACAACTTTATTACAATTTTTTTTTAATATATTAAAAACTACTAATCATACAGAAATGATTTTAATATCAATTTGAAGGTAATTAAATTATCTACAAAAAAGTGTTCCTAAGTTTTTTCGATAAAAGTGATACTTTTCGACATATACAGGGTCAAACAAAAAGTTGTAATGATAAATATTTTATGTTGATAGAGCTGCTTGCCGCTCGTTATATGTCACTTGTTATAGGCAACTTATTTGTCATTTGTCGCTTGTAATTTTTATTTTTTCACTTTTCATTCGTCACTGGTAATTTGTCACTTATTAATTGTAAAACAAAGAATGGTGCCAAGTATGCGTACTTATGACAAACAAAAGGGGGCAAATAAATTGGCATGTACGCAAAAAGGATCATAGGCTAACGAGCCAGAAACATGCATGTCTGTGGTTACCATTTCTACTCGTGACCCTATGATCCTTTTTGTGTACATGCCCATTGATTTGCCCCCTCTTATTAATTGTCACAATTCTATAAACGACAGTAGCAAACAGAACAGAAATATCTGTATAACTATAGCCAATGTTGTAATGATAAATCTTTTATGTTGATAGAGCTACTTGCCACTCGTTATCTGTCACTTTTCATATGCAACTTATTTGTCATTTTTCGCTTGTAATTTCGATTTTCTCACTTGTTATTCGCCACTTGTAATTTGTCACTTATCATTTGCCACAATTCTATAAAAGACAGTAGCAAACAAAACAGAAATATCTGTATAACTATAGTTGATGTTGTAATGATAAATATTTTATGTTGATAGAGCTACTTGCCACTTGTTATATGTCACTTGTTATATGCAACTTATTTGTCATTTGTCGCTTGTAATTTCGATTTTCTCACTTGTAATTTATCACTTATAATTTGTCACAATTCTATAAAAGACAGTAGCAGCAAACAGAACAGAAATATCTGTGTAACTATAGTTAATGTAGTAATGATAAATCTTTTATGTTGATAGAGCTACTTGCCACTTGTTATCTGTCACTTTTCATATGCAACTTATTTGTCATTTGTCGCTTGTAATTTTTATTTTCTCACTTGTTATTCGTCACTTGTAATTTGTCACTTATCACTTGTCACAATTCTATAAAAGACAGTAGCAAACAAAACAGAAATATCTGTATAACTACAGTTGATGTTGTAATGATAAATATTTTATGTTGATAGAGCTACTTGCCACTCGTTATATGTAACTTGTTATATGCAACTTACGTCGCTTGTTATTCGTCACTTGTAATTCGTCACTTATCATGTGTCACAATTCTATAAAAGACAGTATCAAACAGAACAGAAATATCTGTATAACTGCAGCCAATGTTGTAACTAATACGTTCTTGGTTGTAATGATAAATATTTTATGTTGATAGAGCTACGTGTCACTCGTTATATGATAATTGTCAAATGTAACTTGTCATTTTTTGTTTTAGATTTTATATCAAAGAACATCGATTCTCAAAAATCGTTAACTATACTTTTATTATATAGTTGTCTGGCTTTAATTTTTATTTGGTATGTTAACAATTTGTGGAAAAAGAGATATATGTACTATCATTCATGGAGTATACCAGGGCCTATATCTGCGCCGTTTATAGGATGTGGATACCTATTTTTTATGAATAAAAATTTAAGTAAATAAGTGTAGTATGAAGAAAAATAGGAGAATAATTCGTTTCTTTTTTTAGCTGCTGTTACTCTTTTTCAATATCTTCAAGATAGGTACCCTGATATAGGTGCTGGCTGGTTTGGCTCAAAATTGTTTTACATAACTTCTAAACCCGAATATATCGAAAAAATTTTAACTAGTCCTAAAGCCATAAATAAATGTTACGCTTTTGATATCGTAGCAGAAGCGCTTGGTGGAGGATTATTTACAGTAAAAGGTAAAAAGAAACATATAACTCTAGCAATATGTATGAATACAAATAAAATTGATCCGCACCACTAAAAGTCATAAAATGTAGAAAAGTTTTTAGTAATGTTTCAAAAATTCTGTTTTTAATGTTTTTTAGTTATGTTTTAAACTTATCTGTGCTGTTTTCTATTAGTTTTTAATGTTTTGGTTGCATTGTCATCCTAACAAATGATTTTCTTTGAGCATATGGTTTTTATTACCATCTTCACTTAGTCCTGATGAAGCTGTAAAATAAACAGCGAATGTTCGACCAAACTAAAAAGAAGTTTTCTTTTATCGCCTCCCTCTGACTACAGTCCCCAATAGTCACCTTATTCTTTAAAAATCAAATCAGATGTAGATCTATTTGGCCTGAAGCCACTTTGTGTCTAAAGAAGAATTTTGTCAATATAAGGCAATTATTCTAATGAGGACCTTACCTGAGTGACAAGAAATTTCTTGGAAGAGTAGAATATTCCAATTTTTCTCTGGCCAGCAAAACCGCCCAATCTCAATCCAATTGAACGAGCGTGGAATGTACTTCAGCGAAGAGTTTTTAAGACCAGAATCAATTTTAAATCAGCTGTTTAAAGCTCTTTAAGAGTGCTGGATAAGGATCCCCAAGAAGATCGGGATAATTTGATCCTTAGTAAGCAAAAACGCTGTAGAACCATTCTAAATGCACGAGAAGGTCACATTCCTTATTAAAATAGTTGTTTCTTTGTTCAATTATATTTTTTTTTTATAAAAGATTGAATTAACAAACTTTCGTTTTTTTTACATACATTTTAACATCTTCGCTCATTTACCTCTTCTCAGGCTTCTTCTTAGGCTTACACAAGTTATTTCATAAAATACTTTTGAACCATTTTATAAATACAGTTTTTAACTATTCATAGATTTTGAGTATGTGTGTAGTAATGTAAATTTTTAGAACCAATATGGAAAAAACACAGAAAAGCTGTCATGCCAGCGTTCAATCAAAAAATATTAGATTATTATCAAGAGATTTTTGTCGAAAAAACAGAAATATTCGTAGATCTCCTTCAAAAACAAATTGGAAATAAGGATATAGATTTTTTTGAATATGTAACGAATTGTACCCTTGATATTATCTGTCGTAAGTAATATGTATTTATATTTGTATTTTTATGTATGAGCGAAATTAGAAGTGACAGATACATCTGCGATCTATACGATCTAATATGTCTTCCTTTCCTTGCTATAATTTTTATGTTTCCTCAGTCTTATTGCAGCTTTTCTAATCCTATCTTTCTTAGAAAGTTTAGATGTCGTTTATCTTTAAGTTAGGTTAAACATGCTATTATCAAAGTCAATTGAAGACAAAGAAGTAGCCCTAGCGGCGTTTATTGACATTGAAGGAGCCTTCAGTAATGTGGGATCCGAGTCAGTGACCGACGCACTTTCAAGGAGGGGAGTCCCCCCACTAATATGCCAATGGGTGTATTCCAACTTAACGCATAGGATCGTAGTGTCCAAGTTAGGTGAGGCGTCCAATGAGGCAACAGTGGAAAGGGGCTGTCCGCAGGGAGGGGTACTGTCGCCTCTGCTGTGGTCAGCACTTGTGGATGACCTCCTTAAGAAACTTCTCAATGAAGGCCTTCACTGCCTAGGTTTCGCAGATGATATGGCCATAATCATTCAGGGGAAGTTTCTGGGCACAGTCTCAGAGCGGATGCAGTCCGCAATGAATATGGTGTACAAGTGGTGCAAGGATGAAGGCCTAACAGTCAATCCACAAAAAGCATCAGTTGTCTCGTTCACTAATAAAAGAGCGTTGCAAGGCTTAAAACCAATAAAGCTCAATAACGTGCTGGTTCCAATGGCCACAGAAGCCAAATACCTGGGTGTGGTGTTTAACCAGAGCTATCATGGAAGCAACACATTCAAAAGGTCACACATAAAGCTACAATAGCCCTTGGTAGGTGTAGACAATTGTTTGGCAAGAACTGGGGCTTGAACCCCAAAATGAACCTATGGTTGTATACCTACACAAGTCATTAGACCAATGTTAACCTATGGTTCGATGGTGTGGTGGAGTAGAACGCAGCAGTCCGGGGTGATCAGGCAGCTGGAAAGCATTCAAAAGCAGGCATGTCTGAATATTACAGGTGCCATGGGGACCACCCCAACGGACGCACTACAGGTTCTACTCAACCTACCACCATTGCACATTTACACTCAGGGCGAGGCTAAGGCAACTGCTCACAGGCTGCTACAAGGCCAGGTACCCATTACCTTATTAAAAGGGAAAAAGAAAGCAGAGTTATACGATCTGGTTAAGCCGGATCAAATAATGAGCATGCCTCAGGATAGTCCCCAGGTATAACTTTGTGAGAAACTTTCGAGTAGAAATACTGGAAAGGGACTCATGGAACAATGGCCCCCAAATCCAAGGGCAGTCAATCTGGTATACCGATGGCTCAAAGAATAAACAAAGGCACAGAGTCAGGTATATACAGTAGAGGACACAGGATAGAAGTCCAACTAAGTCTAGGTGCGTATGCCACAGTGTTTCAGGCTGAAGTAATGGCCATACAACACTGTGCAACGGAGATCGTTAGTCAGGGTATAACAAGTAAAACCGTAGTCATATACTCGGACAGCCAAGCAGCTCTAAAGGCGATAGTCCCGGCACAAATAAGCTCAAAGCTTATGGCATGGATACCAGGACACTCAGGGTTTCGAGGCAATGAGAAGGCTGATGAATTGGCCCGTGCGGGAGCTAATACCCCAATGATTGGCCCGGAACCATTCGGAGGAGTTGCTGACACATTCAGAAAGGCAGCCATTGAGGAATGGAGGCTAGAGAAGGCCCAGGAGTGGTGGGAAAAATCACCGGGCAAGCGACAAGTCAAAGTCTTCATAAAATGGACACTCGGTGAAGTTTAATGCAGAGCTGCTATCACAAAGGTGAAACGATGTCAGAATAATTGTCAGTCTCTTGACAGGACATTATAGGCCCAAGAAACACATGAGTCAGTTGAACTTAGCAGATGAAGACATCTGTCGATACTGCCAAGAGGAGGAGAAAAACGCATTTCATGTCCTATGCCAATGCGAAGGCTTTGCAAGGACGCGGTGACTAGTACTGGAAGAGGAGAAACCGGCTGCTCCAAGTTATGCGGAGTGGCCACTGTCAAGGCTATTAAGTCTCATTAAGAGGGCAGGGCTGGACAAGGTTCTCTAATCCTATTCTTGAGATAATGGGCGGTCACGATAGATCTGCAAAGGTTGCAGTGATACAGGCTAACAGCCAACCCAATAAACATCTAATCTAATCTAGGTTAAGTGTCTTGGCCTATCTTCATTTATACAATTCTGGAAGACAGGAATTGCGACAACCAAATGGAAATCGTTCTATCATTAAGTGCTCTTTTGACAGCCTTATGTAAAGTATTGTTAAAGGCCCTTTCTATGTCTAGAAAGGCACATACCATGGTTTCTTTTTTGTTTAGTACGTCTTGGATTTCATCAGTCAAATGTACCAAGACTGTCTCTGTCTTTGCCCGCTAGATAGGTACGCATGTTGACGATGGTGCAGTGGCACCTATTCCAGTACTCTTATTCTAATACAATTGTCTACAGCTTTTTCCATCATCTTAAGAACACAGGGTAATTGGTCTAAGGGATTTGGTGGTGTACTTCGGATCAAGTGAGGAATACTTTTTTAGTGGCTGAAAGGAGTTTATAGCCCATCTCATTCGTTTTTCACTGGATATATGTACTGTCATTCAGTGTCTTCCCTGGTTTGTCTCTTAGTTTTATTACTCGTATTCTTCCTGCAGGAAAGTAAGTTTCTTACAGGAGCATGGCTTGTTTTTTTTCTTCCTTTTCTGTGAAGCGTCCAGCTGGCTTTCGCAGTGTTATTACTGTATCTACTCTTCTTTTTGCCAGGACATTATGTAGCCTTGCAGCAGAAGGTGTAGAGTCCATTTCTTCGCAGAATTTTCTGAAGCTATTTCTCTTAGCTTTTCTAAATTCTTTATGGTTGGTTTTGAGTTTCTCTAGGTATGTAGCTCCGCCAATCTCCGTTACGTTTGCTTCTATTGAAGATCTTAGATTTAACAGATTACTGTTCCACCATATTGCGTCGTTTAACTATCTAGTTCTCTAGAAAGGACAGCTTACTTCATAGAGTTTGAGTATTGCCTCTTTTAATTCTATGGGATCATTCTCTAATACCAGGTGGTTTTGTCTTTACCTGTGGTGTGAAAGCCTGCAAGGCTTCTGTTTAGGTTAGTATTATAATTTTTTTTCCCAGTTAGTTTTTCTGTAATTTCTCCTGAGTATGGGCTCAGCAGGATTGCACTCTAATCTGAATATGATTAGTCCGTATCAGAGAGCGAAGGTTCGTTCAAAACTTTCAAACTCTTCAATCTTTCACCTGATCTTTTAGATTAACTGTGCGTAGTGTTATGTCCAGCACTTCTTAGCTAATATAACTGTTAAACTTCTTTGTTAAAAAATACCTTTTTTAGAAACGGCATTGGGTGTGAATATGACATGCCAAAATTCGAGTAACACCTTTGGAAAAAATTTGGACCGGTAAAGTGTACTGAAATAAACCCAATATATTTTTTTAATTTTTAATCTTACAGACTAATGCATATCACAACAGTAAGAATAGTAAATTTTGAGCACCATATACTGGACTTTGCTTGGCCATTATATAAAATGAGTAAAGAGTTCACTGAATGTGTTAATGAATTTAATAGCTTTTGTGAAAAGGTAAATAAAGCTAGATTTTTTTGTCATCTTACAAACACCTCTTTATTTTATACCCAAAAGCTAATCACCGGACACCCGTCAAAAAACTAATCATGTCCTAGACCAGTTTAACCTCGTCAAAAGCTAATCATGTTCTAGGCCACCTTAGGCCCCTCAAAAGCTAATCATGTTCTAGACCACCTGAAAAGTGGTCTGAAACATGATTATCTACTACTACCACTGTTGTCGTAGGTTAAAAAGCAAATTAGATGAAGATCTATTTGACCTAAAGCCACTTTGTGCCTGAGAAAGAATTTTGTCAATATAAGGCAATTATTCTAGTGAAGACCTTACCTGAGTGACAAGAAATTTTTTGGAAGAGTAGAATATTCCAGTTTTTCTCTGACCAGCGCAATCGCCAGATCTCAATCCAATTGAGCGAGCGTAGGATGATCTTCAGCAAAGGGTTCTTAAGACCAGAATGAATTTCAAAATTAACTGAGCAGAGTGCGATTTTCGGCTCTTTGAAATATGGTGGTATTTTATTTTAGTACACTCTCATATATTTTCTAGCCAGGAATGCTGGTTTCTTCCTGGACCTTATTTTAATTACAAATCCGCAAGGGATGTGCAGATTGCAAAGTGTGTTTATACCATTGGAGAAAAAGGATCCTTTATTTGCTTTATTGACGCCACCAACAGAACCTTCAGACACCAATCTAACTTCAATTTTTGGTTGACATAAATCCAAAACCGTGTTGCGATGTCTCGCTGAAATGGTTTATGTTAGAGAATGAAGCACCACACCATTCAACTATTTCTTGCTATTATTGCGTATTTCAACGTAACAGCGACCAATCCAGGCTAGGTCCACCCAAGCACCAATCACACAGCAATGTGGGTCGTCAGCTAATTAAGGATAACCGCTGTGTAACGTTCCAGGAGAAAGAGGCATCTTTGGACATTCCAAAGACCTGGATCCAAAACATCCTACATGAAGAACTGGGTGTTACGAAGTTAATTTCCTTTAGGATCCCTCATTTGCTCACAGAAGAAAGAAAGGCGGTTCGCGTCAATTAATTTAGAAAAATATGAAAACAATTCATTAAAGGAAACTCAAAAAGCGGTGGTGATAAATCCGTTGTTGAAGTGTATCAAAAAAATAGTCGCAACTTTTGTGTCAAAATCTGCTCATGTGCTATAGAAGATGGAAGAACTGTTAGTTCCGATTGGTAAACGTTAGTTTACAAAAAACTACTTTGAAAACGCAACACACAACGGCGAATCGTCCTACAATAAGACAATGAAAGTGCTCACACTGCTCAAAGGACAATCGAGTTTTTGGAGTTCTAATTGTTAGACAATCCACCGTTCCGACCCAACGACTTCTTCACGTTCCCAAAGATCAAGAATACAATGCGTGTGCAGCGATTCCAGTCGCCAGAAGAAGCCATCGATGTCTTTAAACAGCGATTTGCAGGTGTCAACAGAAGACTGGAATAACTGTTTTATGATTTGGTTTGAACCTATTCAAAAGTGTATCTATCGATCTTGGTGGGACATATTTTAAAAAGCAATAAAGTACTGTAAGTCTGTATATTTTATGGGTATACCTATACAAAACGAAAAATGCTACCCTCATAACTGCATCTTGCTTCTGGATATGAGAAGACATCAATGAAAGCAGTGGTAGATATAACGTTTTATCCAGCAAGTAGTTACGATAATCTGCTTCCTCTGTTCTTTACTCACGTAAGAGATTAATAATGACTGTACCGTTTTCTTTGAACTAATCTCCTTTTACTCCATATTTTTGCACTTTTCTTTTTTACCATTTCCAAGGTTAATGACAACCAACAACCACGATCGCGTCTCTATGACAGCCCAGCCATACATCGCTGCTGGTATAACCGGCTTTATTAATCACAAAATAATCGTTTAATAATTTTTTTAGATAGTAAAAAAGAAACTAGAAACATTTCCAAATTCAAAAACTAGAAGTAATTCAGTTGTTCAAATAGAAGAAGGTAAGTTTAATTATTATTTATTCACAAAATCCTATCGTTTACCATTAGATGTAGGCTATTGATTATTATAACCATAAATAACCGGCCAATTGAAACAGTAGAATCATATATATACTTGGGTCAAAAGATAGAGTTAACAAAAAACAATCTAACTGCAGATTTATCACGCCGAATATCCTTGGCATGGTTAGCATTTGGGAGAATGCAAGATGTCTTTAAATCCAACGTACCAAATACTATAAAAGCCCAAAGTTTTTGACCAATATGTCCTACCGGTTTTCACGTATAGAACAAAGACCTAGGCACTAAACAAGACTATTATAAAAAGATTACAAGTAACACAGCGAGCCATGGAAAGACGAATCTAAAACATCAACCTACAAGACCGCATTACCAACACAGAAATAAGAAGAAGAACAAAAGTTAAAGATGTTATAGAAAAAATATGTGCACTAAAGTGGAACTGGGCGGGACATAGGTATTGGGAGAATGACAGACAACAGATAGACACGAAGGATAATAGAATGGAGAAAAAAAATAAGGCTTCTAGGTCTCAGATTTATATTGGCCTTAGGCTTTATTTTCCTTTCCCTGATAAACGTGAACATTCCTATCAATTATCTTTCTTAGCCCTGAATTATTATTATTTTTTAATATAATTTTTTATTTCTTTGTGAATTGCAGCATCATACAAATTAAAAAATGGTAAAATAGCATTTCTGGATCTTATTATAGAAAACACAAATTTTACAGCCAAGGAACTGGAGGATGAAGTGAAAACCTTTATTATGGCGGTAATAAATTTTGTACACGACACATCTTTTTGTAGATTTTGATCGATTTCTTTTTTAGGGCACAGATACAACTGCTTCTGCTCTTTGTTTTATATTCGTAGTACTAGGAATGTATCCAGATATACAGGTTCGTATAACAGATAGGTATAGTTGATTCAAATAGAAGTGTCATCAAGTAGTCTCTGGAAAATTCAAATTTGTAGTGGCAGTACCCACGTTTAGTGAAATTTGAATCGCAATATTAGCCAGCTTGTGATCAGATTGCTACATATGCTCAATATAACTATAAACATTTTGACACATCGTGATGACATATAATTCCTAACTAAAGTTCTGTTTCCATTGAATCTAGTAATAAAGTTAAAGATGATCTCACACGTACCCAGCCCACTTGATGACACTTTTATTTGAATCAACTATAGCTCTTGCCATAGACATAATAGATATCCGGTAAGCCTGTGTCACCAGTGCTAATAAGAAGAAATTAGAACAAAGCAGTCCTTTCATCTCTTTCTAGTTACCTGCGCAGTAAGCAAAAACAATACCTTACTGGGTTGGTATGACCTCCCCATTAGGCGAAGAGAAAAGGACTGTTTTAAATTTTATTTTTTTTGCTTTTGGAGAACAGGCTCAAGTTGGAACGGTCAGTCTAAGTATTAAAGCAATAAATTTTAAACATAATTTAACTTTTGTAAACATCACCTATACCTCGATGCCCAATTGCATGAGAGTGACGTCATTGTGACCAATGCGAGGTTTAAAAGAATGGTAGTTGCCTGGTTTAACTTAGAAAGACTTACTATCTTTGTCTTATTAACGCGCAATGGAAAGAGATACTTTTCATAAAAATGGCAAATGGCAAGCGACACTAGTGCACTTAATAATGTTGTCCAGTATTGACATTTTTCTTAATAGTATCTCTTTCTATTGCGCGTTAATAAGACAAAGATACTAAGTCTTTCTAAGTTAAAACTGGCAACTACCAATTATTCAAACCTCGCATTGGTTCCACTTGCATTTACGTCACAATGACGTCACTGACATCAACATGCAATTGTGCATCGAGGTATAGATATAGTGCTGGAGCTCTGACAGCTGTCAAAGTCATAGTGTTGCCAACTGCACAATGCAAACAGTTTTTCTTTGTCAAACATTTTATTAATTTTTTTACTGTTTTGTAGTCAACTGTTGAAATGTTGTCATAAATTTAATTCCATGTACCTATTCTTAACGCATATTAATGTAATTAATCTTTATTTTAGCAAAAAGTTCTAGACGAAATTTTAGATATAATGGGTCCTGATAGAAAAGTAGTACCATCAGATTTACCGCATATGAAATACACAGATAGAGTTATTAAGGAAACTTTAAGAATATTTCCTTTAGGTATATTGCTCCTCAGAGACATTCAAGCGGACATTGATGCTGGTATTTATATTTTCTATTCATATTACACCAAAACTTCACCTTTAATTTATTTATTTTATTATTTGATTTGTTAAAGAAAATGACAATCTTGTCATAAATTTGCGTTAAACTAACTGTCAATTTTGTCATCAATTTGCGTTGAACTAACTGCCAATCTTGTTATAAATTTGCGTTAAACTTGTCACTAACTGTCAATCTTGTCATAATTTGACGTTGATTCGTCATTAACTGTCAATCTTGTCATAATATTATCAGTCAACGTATATATAGGACAGAAAGAAGAAAAAAGATTTTAATAGTTTCTATTTTTTTCTTTTCGAAGGTGATATGGTGTTTCCAGCAGGAGCTTCTGTGCTAGTTGGAGCGTTCCACTTGCATAGAAATGCAAAATATTGGCCAGATCCGATGAAATTTGATCCAGATAGATTTTTACCGGAAAATGTTGATAAGAGACATCCATGTACTTATTTACCTTTTTCATATGGACCAAGAAATTGTATAGGTAAGAAATTTAAATAAGAACTTACCTAAATAATAATATACACGAAAGACATAGCAACACTACTGGACATATAATGATTTCCAGGACGAAATAGGTCTTCTTTCGTCTTTCAAACATATAAATTATCCAAAATTTCAATATAGCGTCGTTTCACAATGGAATGGTCAGTACGAAGGATTCAATACGGTATTCACTTAATAACTGTTCTATTTACAAGTTTCTAAACATAGATTAAACAATAATTTGCCGGGAATCTTATGCAGATCAAAATTCCATAGCGGCCATTATTAGTACCCTAACATAAGGGAAAACGAAAGTCGTTGACGAAAGTCGGAAAGTAAGTGAGCGCGATAAATTTCTTCGCTGCATCTTCTCAAAAAGATTGGGCGTTTTCGAAGTTCGTTTAAATCGGCTAGCCAATCAGAAACTGTAATTTCACACGAAGTAATGTTCTAGAAATTTCTAATGCAATATTGCCAATTTTAAAGCAAAGTAACCCACTGTACATCAAAATCATAGACATATAATACCTAGACTGCTGATTGTAAATATAACACGTTCCTGGAGAGCAAAAGAGAAAAAAGATACGAGCAGTCCCTACATCTCTTTCTAATGGGCGGAGTTTATCTACCACGTGATTTTCCCACTACTAATTTCAAAACACAAGAGGGGAAGAGGGGTCGCAATTTAAATCTAACTGAAATATTGTTTTAATCAGTCAAGTGATAGCCCAGCGTTAGGGTATTTGCTTTTGGCTCTGAGTAGTCGGGGTTCGATTCCTCGACTATTTTTTTTTTTTTTGTTAAAAATATATTAGTATTAATAAGTTTGTAAGGTAATCTTACAAACATTAAATATATCTATATATATAAAACTCAAAGGTGACTGACTGACTGATTGACTGACTGATATAGTGATCTATCAACGCAGAGCCCAAACCGCTGGAGGGATGGGGCTGAAATTTGGCATGCAGGTAGATGTTATTACGTAGACATTCGCTAAGAAAGGATTTTAATTAATTCCACCCCCAAGGGGATAAAATAGGGGATGAAAGTTTGTATGATCTATGAACGCATGGCTCAAACCGCTAGACGGATGGGGCTGAAATTTGGCATGCAGAAAGATGTTATGACGTAGATCTCCGCTAAGAAATGATTTTGATTAATTCCACCCCCAAGGGCATAAAATAGGGGATGAAAGTTTGTATGAAACTTTGTCAATTTTAAACCGTTTGGGCTAAAACTTTGCATGCATATAGTAACTACGACGAAGGCATCCCCTAAAATAGGATTTTGATTAATTCCACCCCTAAGGGGATGAAAGTTTTTATGAAACTCTGTCAATTTTAAACCAATCGGGCTAAGATTTTGCATGCAGATAGTTACTATAACGTAGGCATCCCTTAAGAACGGATTTTGATTAATTGCATCTCTAAGGGGATAAAATAGGGGATCAAAGTTTGTATGAAACTTTGTCAATTTTAAACCGATCGGGCTGAGATTTTGGATGCATATAGCTACTATGACGTAGGCATTCCTTAAGAAAGAATTTTAATAATTTTCACCCCTAAGGGAATGAAAATTTGTATGAAACTTTGTCAATTTTAAACCGATCGGGCTGAGATTTTACATGAATGTAGCTACTATGACGTAGGCATCCCTTAAGAAAGGATTTTGATAAATTACACCCATAAGGGGATAAAATAGGGGATGAAAGTTGGTATGAAACTGTGCCAGTTTTAAACCGATTGGGCTGAGATTTTGCATGCATATAGCTACTATGACTTAGGAATCCCCTAAGAAAGGATTTTGATAAACTTCAACCCTAAGGGATAAAATAGGGATGAAAGTTTGTATAAAACTTTGTCAATTTCAAACCGATCGGGCTAAGATTTTGCATGCATATAGCATGCAAGTTTTTAAAGTTTTAAAAAAATAATAGTCTAATACCACTCGCGCTTTACTGAGCGGGGTGTGTGTAGCGATGAGACGGTAGCACGCTGCTGCTGGACGACATGAAACTGTCGATAGACGCGTCTTAAAAATTCGAGAATAAATTTGTTTTATTACGTAGTGGTGTACTAAGAAATTACTTTTCTAAATTCCATCCCTAAGGATTTAAAATAGGGGTTGCAAATTTGTATGAAACTCGGTGGCAAAAAACTAAAGTCCACGCAGATGAAGTCGCGGGCGGCCGCTAGTGTATATATAAATATCCTTAATATAAATGATAATCGTTTAATTGATATTATTGATTTGTTTTGAATAAAAATTTAAGTAATTTGAAAGAAATGCGTCTTAAAATAGAAGGATACATTAGTTACATTAAAGGCTTAAAAATTGGTAATGTTTCAATATTACAGACAGATAAAAAAACCGGGTTTCTTGGAATAATAATCGATTTGCGTAATGTAATCGCATTAGCTACCAATTTATTCGAAAAAAATTACTTACAATTTTTATTAACATATAAATTATCACAAGACCATATAGACTTTTTTGCGTGTATTAGGAGTTACGGATGCTTTAACAATAATCCGAACACCAAACAATTTAAAAGCGCCTACAAAAAATTGCTCTCTTACGTAAGTATTAAAGTTCCTTTATCTGCTAACTGCATCTCAAAAGATGACACTTTGCTCTTACCTACCGACACTATTTAAAATAAACCTAATGAAACTGACGACGTTGTCTATGATTTAGATTTAGATGGAATTGCTAAAATTGAAGAGAGTACGCAGAGGACGTAATATATGCTATATTTCTGGTGCTGTTGTTAAGATGATTAAATCAAAAATTATATGTAAAGAGTATCTCAAAAGCATTGAACTGGGTAACAGTCAACCATACTCATCTTTACAGAGAAGAAAAATTTACGGATCTATGGTGTCAGCGTCCAAAAATGTTATTGAAGTTTGCAAAGTAGCAGGGGTTGTTTTTTGGTCTCAGATTAATTTTTTAAACAACAATATACTTGAAAAAATGATTTTATTATCATTTCGTCAACTGCCTCAATCAATTTTTGCAACTAATTATGTTTATGATCAGTCACCATTAGCTGACCATCGATTACAAATAATTAAATTAATTTTAAGAAAATACTTTACAATAAAACTGCATTATAGAGCTGCAAATTTAAAAAAAGAGGAAGAAAGAATAAGAATGGGAAATAATAAGTTGGTATTATTCAAACACCAATATTTTTAATTTACATTAATAATTGTTGTAATCTTTTTTTCCTCATTATACCTATTTACTATTTTTTGATATTTTTACATTATTTATTGTTTGTTTATTACATTATTTTTTATACAATTAGCGATTTTAATTTTGTCAAAGAATAAAAATTGTATGATTGCATATATGTTAATAAATAATATTGAGTAATATTGGCTTTTAATTACAGATTTAATAATAAAAATAATCTTTAATAAAAAAAAAATAATCAGCAGAGGAATCGAACCCGGAACACATAGTACCGAGAGCAAATACATTAACACTTAGCTATAACATAACTTAATAAAATATTTACTTAAGTGGTTTTTAAAATGCAACCCAACCCCTCCTGTGTTTTGAAATTAGTAGTGGGAAAGTCACGTGGTAGATAAACTCCGTCTATTAGAAGGAGATGTAGGGACTGCTCGTATCTTTTTTCTCTTTTGCTCACCAGGAACGTGTTATATTTACAATCAGCAGTCTAGGTATTATACGTCTATGATCAAAATGTATTTTTGGTTGCATATTGGTTAGATCCATGTTCTAATTTAATTAAAAGTAAAAGATAGCGCTTTTTTGAAATGCTACAATATGATTATTTATGTTACAGGTTCACGATATGCTATGATGAGCTTAAAAACAATATTAGCAACAACTTTAAGACGATTTAAAGTATTTACTCACTATAAAAGTTTAGAAGAAATTGAATTGGATTGTCATATTGTGTTACGATTAAAAGATGGACCTAAAGTTTGGTTAGAAGAGAGAAAATTTTAAAACAATGTTAAATAAAATAATTTAAAAATGGTGAAATGTACGCACACAATCTAAATAAAAACAATCTAAAAATTTATATTGTTTTGCAAATATTTGTATACTTACCTACGTTTTAAAATATCCCTTTTTGCACAACAGGCAAATTTTACTCTGTAGGTACATCCCAGGTAGCTCTATTTTAATAACGATTTATATTATTTTTGCAAACCACAATCGAATGTCAAACTAATGGTAGGTAATGGTAAATGTCATACTAAGTTTAATGGTAGATGTCCAACAATTTGTAGATTAAACTATTAATACTTAGTACTCCTACTTGGATATGTACCTACCTATACTATTTAATTTGTAACCATATAAAATCATAAAGTTTTCAAATAAAGATGTATAAAGTTGAGGTTAAGTTAGTTTGACACTTTTGACAGACAAGATGTCACATTGCTGTACTTTTGTTTGTAAGTAAAGCAATTTTTACTAAAACTTATTTTGTTTGTCTATACATATAATAAAACTGTAGCGGGGTCAAGTCTGTCTGCTCTCTGTTCCTTTGATCGCGATCATATTTCTTTACAGCTGTAGCTATGGGAGATCATGTGCTATTGAAGCTCTCAGAGAATGCAATCAGGTCTTATTTCCGAACATTCCCAAACTTTTTAAAGATCTTGGAGACACTCATTCTCTTCTAAAACGCCTTAAAACTTATTTGAGAAACTCCACAGGCCATGAACGTCTGAATGGCTTGGCGTTAATGTCATGAGCAATGCCGTCGAACCCTAGAACAGAGCTGGAAGTTATCCTCCAAGGTCACTATGTGGATCTACACGGTAATCATAAGACCTATGTTAACATATGGTGATGTCGTGTGGTGGTTTAAAGTGAAGCAAACGACAGCTCCAAAAAAGTAAACATTCTCGTAACAAAAGCCATGCGAAGCACACCGTCCAGTGCAATGGAAGTACTGCTTGGACTCACCTTCCTTGACATATTTGTCAAGGATGTAGCATTGGTGACCATGGTACGCTTTCGCACGGTTGGTATCGAATCCACCGGCACCCATAGAGACACAGTGTGAAGGGAATAGCTAAATGCGATACCACTCTTACAGGCTCGCACGGATGCCGTCTTGCCAATATTTGTCTTTGACAAACCTTACAAAATATTAACACATAAGACAGCAGACCCCAACGTAGCGAATGCTCTTAGCGCCTAAGTATACGTATGGACCAATAAGTCAGCAAGGTGTGGGATGTGGAATATCCTCTACATACCTGAGCCTAAAAATGAAATGGACTATAGATAGCTTGTCAAGTGTAGTTCAGTCAGAACTTACAAACATAACCATAGCTGCAAAAGAATTAATCAATGTGAACATCACAGGCAGAAATGTAAATATTTACACCGACTGCTGACAAGCACTACTGACCTTGAGTAGAACTCGTATGACTTCAAGTTTAGTACTGGAATGTCACCAAACTCTAACTGAAGCCAGCCAGAATAATGTAGTCATTTTGGGCTGTATCAAAGGACATGGGAACTCAAGGCAACCGTAAGGAGGGCTGCTGGCTACAAACATGTTAGCCTTCGTCTAACTAAGAAGCTAACGATGTCCGCTGTCGTGGACCTTATTAAACAGCACTCTTGCCAAAACTTTATACAGTGCTAGGATGAAACAACGAACTGTAGACTGTCCAGAGAGTTACTACCTCTTCCTCACGAGGAAACAGCAAGAAAATACACTATGTTTAAAAAAAAACTTACTGAGTTACACATTTGAACGAGGATTTAATACGATCTATGCTAGTGTTGAGGATGTCAACATCAGGTTCAATACATACATAATTGGAGATCATCTGATATAGCGGAGAAGATTTGTATGCATTAGTTCTATGTGTCGAAATATACAATAGTATATTGTAATACAAGTGTTACAATGACAGGTTTCGTAGTACGAGTGAAGTTTGTGAAACGAACCGCGAAGCGGTGAGTTTCGCAAAGAACGAGTACTACAAACCGTCATTGTAATTCGAGTTTTACATACTATTTTTTATAATGAACTTTTAAAAGTATAAAAAAATAAATAAAATGAGAGTTTTTTGAAATATTTATTTATGTTAGCGATCTTGACACTTTTGACACTTGACAGTTTTAATGATTTTAAATTTGAATGTTTGTCAAATTTGAATAAAATATTCTGAATTTCGCAATATCGCTGATAATGTAGTTAATACAACATAATTCTTGATTTACTACCTGAACTCTTTCATCTTTCGTTGATAATCAGTGCAGTGCAACCAATTGTGTAAAACAAAAAGTTACCAAAAACAGTGTTACAATGAATCTATTTCGATACTGTTTTTAGTGTCGAAATAGAAACTTTGTGAACGTGAATTATAAAAAAGATGTTGTATACGAAAACATAAACGGGGAACATGGATGATGAGCATAGATGTTATGACCAGACAGTTAAGACGTTGATTGATCACCTTATATAAAAATATTACAAACTGCATTTTACGTCGACTAGCTAGACTGCACGAATCAAAACGTTTATAGAACTGGTCTTGAGGGACATCCCTAGGAGGATAGGTACATGCCATCAATAAAGAAAGAAGCTGATTTAAAATATCTTCGCTGCACTTTTTCCAGCAAAATAATTTTATTATTATAAATTGGATTCCAAATAATACATGCGTACTCCAGTTTAGACATTATAAGAGGAGAAAACAATAACTTAAAGGTAGATTCATTATTGAAGCTTTTCATGTTTCGAATTACAAAACCAAGCAATCGATACGCCGACGATACAGTCTTGTCAATATGGTGTGTAAAAGTTAAACTCTTATCAAAGTAGACACCCAAATCTTTGACCAGCTCAGATCGATCCAAAATACTATTGTTTATAGAATAGTTGTAAACTAGTGCAGAACATTTTCTAGTAAAAGACATTACACTGCATTTGTTGATATTTAAAAGTAACTGATTACTAAGACACCACTCATTTATCTGTTTAATATTTGATTGCAACATTCGACAATCGTCAAGAGATTCGACATTATAAAATAACTTTAAATCGTCAGCATATAACAAAAAATAATGAATGTCAATATTAGCGACCATATCATTAATAAAGAGCACAAACAGTAAAGGTTCCAAGACAGACCCTTGCGGGACACCAGAAGTTTGAGTAAATTTTTGAGATGAATAACCCATGTAAAAACTGAACGTATTTACTCTGCCGGACAGATAAGATCTCAGAGTGGAAATAAGTGACAGATCGAGCCCTCAGTTTTGTAGCTTTGACAACAGTAAGGAATGATTGACTTTGTCAAATGCCTTTGAAAAGTCAGTGTAGATTACATCTACCTGAACTCTTCTATCGATAGTTTCGGATATAAATTGAGTTAAGCAAAATAAATTAGTGGCAGTTGAACGACCAGCCATAAATCCATGTTGTTCTGGGGTTATTACACTATGAAGATTAAATGAAAGGTGGTTATGAATAATGGTTTCAAATACTTTTGAAAAATTGCAAGGAATGGTGATTGGTCTAAAATTTGATATTTCACTTTTATTTGCTTTCTTGAAAACAGGGCAGATTCTGGATAGTTTCCATAGCTCAGGGAAAGTTTTTGTTTTTAAAATCAAGTTAAAGATAAAGCATAGCGGAGAGGTGAATGCATACCTGCAATTTTTTACTAAGAAAGCAGTTATGTGATCAGTACCAGAGGTCATCTTGGGCTTGATAGCTTTTAAGGCAGTGAGAACCTCCTCTTCAGAAATAGAAGTTAACGTAATAATATTATTTAAATAATTTACACAATTCGTCAACTCTTTCTGTTCATATCGATCGTAACTATTAGCAAAAAACTCAGCAAAACCATCAACCACATCTTGGGGACCCTCTCGTGGTACACCATTTAGCATATCATTCTATCACTGATAGTTCCACAACCACCCCGCTTAGCATTTAAGAATGTCCAAAAAGCGCTAGGATTATTTTTTATTTTATATTCATTCCTGAACCTACTAAACACATCATAGTCGATTGGATCCTGAGGCTCCATACTTTCTTTTGATATTAGCTATTAAATTATAATCGAACCATGGCGGATATTGTCTCTTTGGAGGCCTTTTCCTTGGTACATGTTTATCAATGATACAATATAATTTATTATAAAAGGAACTTAAAGCTGCACCAACATCACCTAAGTGATTAAGAAATGTCCATTCAACCTCAAGCAGATCTTGATATAGACCTGGATAATTTGTTTTTTTGAAATCATAGCATTCAGAACTTATAGGTCTTATTTGGTTACTGCACTCGGTCAAGTCTAACTCTACATCTAAAGCTGGATGATATTTATCGAGAGGAACAAGAACATCCAAGGCCTCAGAAACAACACAGGATGATAGATTCGAGAGAATTAGATCCAAAATTTTACCATGAACATTTAATACAGAATTAAATTGATTCAAAGCAAAAAAATTTGAAAAACAAGTTAGACATTTTATACCGTGTGAAGGGGAGACGTGAGATGTCAGTCTAGAATTTACGTAGTCAGAGATATTAAAATCACCTAAAATTAGAAATTTGCTATCATATAGAAAATCGAGGGACTCAAACTCATCATAAAATAAGTTCAGTTCAGCAGAAGTTACATATGGCGGAATGTACCTACATATTAAAAATATATAGCAGATATTTACCAATATGTACCTATTTTAAATCGTGATAGTAGAGGATAGCTCAACCATAAAGGGTGTAACTGACAGTAAAAAAAGGGTCAGAATTTACCACAAATCACTTGAAATATTCAGGATCAAAACCAATGAGCAATATAAAATTTGAGTTATTACAAGAAATTTCTGAACAAAAAGTAGCAAAAAAGCAGAGCATCATAAAATCAGAGTTACCAAAAAATTTTTGAACAAAATGTAGAAAATCTGATAAAACCAGTTATCAAAAATTTCTGAACAAAAAAATAAAAACACAAACAAATTTAGAATTATTGGGTAAAGTATGGTCTAAATACTATGCTTAGAATGACCCAAATATATATTAGTCGATCATCTAAGAAGTTTGTACAACAATGGAGGTTCGCAAGAGGAAACAACCAAGATCATTGAAAAATTAGAAAATCTATACCCGCTCAAAAGATGGAATTCAAGGACGCGTGATTAGTGACTGGACGACGTAATCGTACGATGCCACGCCTTCTAAACTGAAATAACGAAGGACAGTTTACACTGTACTCATACCAGAGATAATATAAACTGTAGGCATCGAGGGTGGGTACTTTTTTGTTGAGTGGTGTAATTTGATTTTGTGACGTTGGTTGGGGAGAGTAATATTCAAACAGTGCGTGCCGTTCACGTGATCATTCCATCTTTTGAGCGGCTCGGGTATAGGAATTATTGAGAAATAAGTTGCATTACTTTGTTATTGAACACATTAGGTACAATTCATATTGACACCAGCATTTTCTTGTTTTATTTTAAAATAATCTAAATACCAAGCTACCTTAAGCAAATAAGATTAAAAAGATGTTTTAAAATATAAAATGTGATATTATTCAGAAATATAATAGGTTACTGCGTTACTGGTAATTTTGTAGATTCGTCTTACCGAAACCCTTCGTAAAGGTAACTGGCGCTTATCTGTATTCAGTACAGAAAAAAGTTTTATAATAAAATCACAAAAGATTGTCTCATACTGAGGATAGTGAGGTTTAACACATTTAAAAACCGGGAAGTAACAGTGATAAAATCTTTTTTTTTTAAAGGAAACGGATTTTTGCGGTAGATTTTTCTAATACAAATGTTAGGTTCTAGTTATATGCATCATTATAACAATGTGCGATTCAAAGAAATTGTAAGTAAAATAAGTATTTAATTATTACTGCAATTAAAATATTTTGTCATAGAAGGTCTCTTAGGATGCCAATAACCCTACCGCTACCATCACCACCTACACCGTAAGTAAAATAAGTATTTAATCATTATTGTAATTAAAATGTTTTGTCATAGAATTCTAGAGAGTGCACCACCATCGCCTCCGCCGTAAGTAAAATAAGTATTTAATCATTATTGTAATTAAAATGTTTTTTCATAGAATTCCAGAGAGAGCACCACCATCGCCTCCACCGTAAGTAAAATAAGTATTTAAACATTATTGTAATTAAATTGTTTTTTGTTTTAGTGACGACTAGGATATATTAGACCTGGTGGGACCTCCAGAACTTTATGTTCTGGATTAGATTAGGTTAATAACCCTTTTTTTCTTTCCTCACCCTTCCTTTATTCCTACCCTTTTATCCTGATAGACAACAAAGCCCGGGCTCTCGTCCCGTCCATCGTTACGTTCAACTTTTGAACAACTAAGAGGCTTTTTCCTATCCTTTTATAAAAATTGTATTAAAATTCTTACCTTTGAAAAATTAAATAGAAAATACAGCATTAGTACTTCAAGGTGTAAAAACCGTAGCAGTCGTACTATGCTCGAAGGAGCCTTCAACCTCAAAATTTACAGCCTCAACTTAATTCTCGTTGATGTAAAAATTTGCCCGTCAATAAAGAATTGTAATTTTAATAAATCCCCGACCCAGTAGTTACTACCTAAACACACTTTGGCACTAAAAAAGAGATTTTTGATAACAAAATCTGCATAGACTGCGTCTATCTCTTGATAAAATTCTAATAAGTTTATATTAATATTCTGAAAATTCTCAGACAAAATATTAACACGTAAAAGAAATTCACACTCAGCCATCGAACTGAAAAGATTGATAGTAAAAGTTTGCGGTTACCCTTTTTCTTGGTATGATAAATGTATAATAGACCAGTGTTAATCTGTAAAAGAACGTCTAAATTTGGATGTAAGAGGTGGCATTCCGATTTTTGCCGAAAAAGTTGTGTGATAACTTCAATAATAATAATCTGATTTCCTACCGCTCAAACAGGTCGGGAACAATAACAAAAAAATTAAAATGTTTAAAAATAGTTAAAAACGTCGATTTTTTTCTACTTTATTTGCTTATAACTTTAAAACGATTCATTTTAGGGAAAAGTTGCAAAAAAATAAAAGTTGCGTAATTGAATTTCCTATAAAATACCATTGGTTAAAAATTTTTAAATTTATTACCCATGCTGCAAAATTGCAATAAATACAAAAAAGGGGGTAAATTGAGCCTTTTTTTATTCATTTTTTTTAACCATTTAGATTTCATGTAGGACTTTCATAATTCGCCTAGAAAATCTTTATAATATAATAAAACAGTCCACTAAATTTCATTAAAATCGATATAGTAGATTTCGCAAAATAATTTTGCAATCTAAATTTTTTTAAAAAAATTGAAATCTCGCACAACAGAAACTAAACCATACATAATTTTGCTAATTTTTTAACATATAAAAGAGCACTCCATCTATCAAACGCACTTTATAGAATTAATATTGACATCTGTAAAGCTAGAAAGGTCAAGTCGGCAGAATCACTCGTATTATACCTCAAAATTTAGTGCTTATTTAGTGCTAATTTAGTGCTGATAGCAGATATTTGGTGCTGTGATAGGGGGACTAAAAATGAGAACACTGCTAACTTTTCATTAAGCTAGCAGTGTACCATTCGTGACCGCGCTATGATACAGTCGGAGCGAGAGGCACATCAGCTAATACTTAAGTGCTCAATTAGTGCTAATTTAGTGCTGATATTTAGTGCTGTAATAGGGGGACTAAAAATGAGAACACTGATAACTTTTCATTAAGCTAGCAGTGTACCATTCGTGACCGCGCTATGATACAGTTGGAGCAAGAGGCACATCAGCTAATAATTAAGTGCTCAATTAGTGCTGCCTGTACAAGCAAACAGATTTTTCAAAAAAAAATTTTTTCAGTTTTTAAGTATAGATAACTGCTGATATAACGATACAAGCAATCATAGAGCTGAAAGATGACTTTCAAATCGGTATTGGTGAAATTGAAAAGAGTTAATAATTAGTGCTCAATTAATGCTACCGGTAAACCCAGAAAAATTAAAAAAAAAATCATTTTTCAACTGCCCGCTAAGAAAATCGAAGTATTCAAAAATCGAAAAATTATGGTTATTATTCTGTATTGTAAATATCGAGTTTTCATCAGATCTCAACGTTATAAGGTCACAGGAAACTACCTTGACTCATCTCTATTTTTTATTTTTATTTTTTCAAATCAACTACTGCTAAAATAACGACGGCAGCAGTCTTGAAAGCTAGAAGAAGACTCTAAAACGGAAACTAATGGAATTAAAAGGCGTCACCTTTTAGTGCTCAATTAGTGCTGCCAGTACAGCAAAATATTTTTGAAAAATATTTTTTTTTATTTTTTTTTTCAAATCAACTAACGACGCCAGCAGTCTTGAGAACTAGACGAAGACTCTAAAACGGAAACTAATGGAATTAAAAGACGTCACTATTTAGTGCTCAATCTTCTAGCTGTCAAGACTGCTGGCGTCGTTATATTAGCAGTAGTTGATTTGAAAAAAATAAAAATAAAATATTTTTCAAAATCTATTGCTGTACTGGCAGCACTAATTGAGCACTAAATGGTGACGTCTTTTAATTCCATTAGTTTCCGTTTTAGAGTCTTCGTCTAGTTCTCAAGACTGCTAGCTGGCGTCGTTATATTAGCAGTAGTTGATTTGAAAAAAATAAAAATAAAATATTTTTCAAAATATATTGCTGTACTGGCAGCACTAATTGAGCACTAAATGGTGACGTCTTTTAATTCCATTAGTTTCCGTTTTAGAGTGTTCTTCTAGCTCTTAAGACTGCTGGCGTCGTTATATTAGCAGTAATTGATTTGAAAAAAAATAAAAAATAAATATTTCTCAAAAATCTTTTGCTGTATATATATATATATATATATTGAGATGATATATGTTACTATGCTATTTCAAATTAAGTAAATATAAAGAAAATTATAAAAATCGAGAAAAGGAATTTATATTCTCATTCCAAGGCAGAGTGCAAATGAGTTAATTTGGGGATAATTTATAATCCTTGTCTTCTTCTCAATACCTAAAAAAAGAAAAAAATAAGATAAAATTAAAAATTAAAATACACAAGTACATATAAAAAAAATTCAAAGAACAAAATTAATATAATTTATCAATAATATATAAAATTCTAACAATCATGTATCAAATAGATAAGGAGAATAGCTATTGAAAAAGTGTATAAATTTTATGATACCTTGGTAATCAAAACCGATTTTAAAAAAAACTAAGACAAAATGAAATAAAAAAGAACCAAGTGTTAAGACATCAATGTAAAGTTTTACATAAATCTTAGTATAAAGTATTAGAACTCATATAAGAAAATAAAAGAAAAGAGGTGTACTTACTTTTAGAATAGACAATGTTTGTTCTCAAGACATATTAAGATTTATTATTAGTATAATTTCCAAATGAAAAATTCTGAAAATAGAAAGATATTAGATTATATTGTAGATAAGATATTATAAAAATTAACAATTCATTTAAAGTACAGCAGATTTTAAAAGAATAAGTATTGTATTAAATGTAAATAATTAGTTTGAGTATTAGATTATTTTTTAGTAATTTGATTTGATAAAGAATTTGTAGGAGAAAGATTTTATGAAATTAATAACTCATTAAAAGTTTAGTAAATTGTAAAAAAGAATTTCTATTATATTTAAATGTAAATAAGGAATTAGGTATAAGATTTTTGTAATTTTATTTGATTAATAATTTAGTAGGCGAATATCGCATGTTAATGGATAGTGTAAGATTGTTTAGGGATTCAGTTGTTAAATTGTTGATTCGCTGAATCACTCTCTTGTTTTTTGGCTTTTGATCGACAGCATGTAATAAAATTTGCTCTATTAAAATTTCGATTTTTTTACTTAAATACTTATAAAAGAACGTCTAAAAGTAGTAAAAAGTGTTAATAAAGCCACAAGACCACTGCTGATAACCACTGGTAAGAATTAAAGTCCATATAAATGGGGAAATAAATGTTAGTTATGGAGTGCAGAGCAGATTAGTCTTATGAATGCTTCCTGAGTAATATAATTCAAGTAAAACTGGTTTATGATAAGAAAGAAAGCAATAATTTACTCACCATTTGATGCAAGATCAAGTTATTTCCGGAGGAAAAGCAAATTTTAGTCGTCTACATCTATAAAGTGTCCGTATATCATTGATGTTCCTGGGAAATGGTTGGATTCCAATAGGAAGTGATATCCTGTGCTTACAGCTGACCAGAGAGAATACCAAACTTCAAAACACGGTATCTATTTCCAAATTTTTTTAAAATAAAGAACATTTCTGTGTTTCATTCTTCTGTAGTTTATGAACATTTGATATCACTTGTACACTGTTTCACTATTTATATAAGTTGTTTACACATCTTTTGATAAGTTTAATTTGATTTATTGTTTACAAAATTCAGAATTTTTCATAACCCTCAATTTAACGAGGTTTTAATTTGAAGGTAATGTGTCTTTGCGCACAAAACCATAAGAAAAAGTGAGGTTAAGATCAAATCGAAATGGTAGTACAAAATTGCAATTTGGTATAAGATTGTTGTATTTTATTATATTTTTTTTTTTGAAATTTTCAATATTAGTTAAATTTGAATCTATTTATTAATGGAGATTTTTTTTTGAACTCGCACCTTGAGAGAGAGAATAGCTAAGAATCGATATTAAAATAACCATCATTAAATAAAAGAAATTGAGTTGAAATATACCTTATCCACATCTACATCAATATTAAAATAAACATTTTCTAGGTATATTATAATATATATATATATATATATATATATATATATATATATATATATTATAACATATATGAAAATGTAAATGTTTATTATTAATTGTTTATAATTTTGTGTTGTTTATCTGATTATATGTTATATTTAAAATGATGTAAATTTAAAATAATTATATTTAACTTTAAAGTTTGATGTGAATTGAATTATTGTTTATAAATTTTTTATCAACGACTCTATCTCAGGGCAGAATTCAATGTTTTATTTTATTAATTTGATATTGTCTTGAAATTATATGCATAATAACTATTATGTACCAAATGATACCTATGGATGTTTAAATTAAAAAGAAGAAGATCTGTAACCTATCTTCTCGTCAATGTGAGATTCTATGTTTACTAATTATGTGAGTAAAATGATATGAAAAGATTAATAAATGGTGGTATTATACATATCAAAAAAATTCTTAAAACTAATAAAATATGTGAATAGAGTAAAAGTGAAAATGAGGAAATTAATTGTTCATCCAATTATATATAGAAAACACAAGAAAGTTCTTTATTAAGGTGAATAGTGCAATATTAATACCGTAACTCCAGGATCTATGAATTCTCTCAGCTAGTTTGCTACAGGATTATCAAAAGAAACCATAAACTCGTTCAAGAAAAAGGTCTTCTAACTGCTTAATGAACTCTGCAACGCTGGTATGTACTTATTCCTTCTTTCTATTTAACACGTACTTGGAAATTCAAGATTACATTCATAGCACCATTTGCTATCACGTTCTCATCTTCTGATTTCTTTTATTTATACAAATATTAACTTTCTGCTTACCAATATACTTTAGTTTTCTTCTTACAGACGTTTATAATAATATTCAATTACTCAAGACTGATTTATATTGAAATTTTTTAATAAAATTCGTAAAAAATTACAAGAGCAAATTTAACACGTCTTTTCTCTTTCTGAACAAAAAACAAGAAAGAGTCGTTTAAAATCAACAACTTCCAAAACAAAAATAACAAAAAACAACTATCCTAACAATTCTTATTAGTATCTATCTGATGCCTACTTGATAATAACTTAATTTATGACATCCGTGCACTTGATTAATTTCTATTTACAATTTATCTTATACCTAGGATTCTTATACAAATTTATGTTTTTTATTTATTACTATTAATATTAAAACCTTTCATTTCATTCTTTTAATAAATTTTTTCATTTAAAATTTAAACCATAATAATAGCTTTTAAATACTCATATGCATTAGTTAATACAGCATATAATTCTACATTTAATTTATATTTGAACTTATTCTTTGCTTAAAAAAAAAAATATTATTTCTAGCATACTTTCTCAGACAAATTTCTTGTTTTATAGAAAGAAAATTACATGATTCCTTTTATTTATAATTATGAATATATCATGGTACTCCTTATATTTTATTTTTAAATTTATGTTTTCCTTTTTTAGGAACGAAGAAAAAAATTAAAACAACACTAAAACTAAGGAACTTGAAGAAAATTAATACTATTTATATACAACCTAAACTTTGTATTCTGCCCAGGATCAAGAATATTCCTTTTTTTAATGAATTTATTAATAACTTAATTTGATCTGTTCTTTAATTTATAACATATAATAGGATAATATCACAATATATATATATTGTTATGGTATCACTGTGTCTATTGTGTAAATTAAAATATCTTACTGTGAAGTATGACGACATAGACCAGTGACTATTTTTTTAGGAGAATTGATATAAATATGAGAGAAAATGTGATAGAAACGGTTATTGATTTTTGATTTGATTAATAATTTTTGAATTTGATTGATTGTAATTTTTATTAAGTTAAAGTTAAAAGTTAAATAAAAGATTGAATTAAATGAAAATTTGGTTTGAGTTAAATCAACAAAGAAAAAGAGAAGAACCCGTACCCAAAAGCTGTGGCATCGAAGAGTAACCATTACAAAATTGTCGAACCAACGTGGGGCCCAATACAAGTCAACTACTAGCACCCAGAACTGCAAATTCGAGTCCACTGCAAGCACCTGAACTGCAAATTCGAGACACCTACAAGTACCTGAACTGCAAATCGAGACACCTACTAGCACCTAGAACTGCAAATTCGAGACACCTCCAAGGACTTTGACAGACGGGACTGACAGATAGGTAAGATATTTGCATTTATATAATAGACGCAGTGATTTGTGGGGAAAATTTTATTAAAACAATTAAACATAAATTATAAAACTAAAATTATTTAATTGAAAATTAAAAATAAATTTTAAGTTTAAAAAAAAAAAAAAATAGAATTATGGAAACACCGATAAAACGAATGATGGAAATGTTAAAAGATATGAGCAAGAATATGAACAAATATTATGAAGAAATAAAACAAGATATTAACGAATATCATGAAGAAATAAAACAAGATATTAACGAATATCATGAAGAAATAAACAAGAATATGGATTCTATGAAAAAAGAAATAAAAGAAGATATGAAAAAAGAAATAAAAGACATGAACAAAAATATAGAAGCATTTAAAGATGAGATGAGGAACCAAATGGAAATATATAGAGAAACAATGAAAGATATGAAAATAATTTATAACAAATCAGTAATTAATAAGGACTATGAAAATAAATCTCCTGAAGAAAAAGATATGGGGGAAAATAAACTTAAAAATGAAGATAAATCTGAATTAATAGAAATGTATGAAATAAATATAAATAAAAATAAACCTATGAGAAGATATAACTATTATAAAGAACATGTTACATATAAAAACAAAATGAAACAAGAATATGAAATTATAAAATTAAAATTAAATGATGAATATGATGATGATAAGAAGAAAGATAAAGATAAGTATTATACAAATGAAGAAGCAAAATATGAAAATAAAATATATGAGGGTGATAATAAATATAAAAACAGATTAGATTATGATAATGACAGTAAAATTAAACATAAAACTAATTTGAATTATAATTATAAGAATAAAAGGAAGTTTAAACATAAAACTTATAAAGAAGATGATATAAATTATTTTGAAATAGATAATATTAATAGAAGATTAAGGAAGATTTGGATGAGCATTGTATATAATTATAAAAGGAGAAAAAAATAAAATAGTTAAATAAAAGTAAATAAGATTAAAACAAAATTAAAATTAAGATTAAAATTAAAAATATGGATGAAAATAAATAAATAAAACTTTTATAAAATGTTTAAAACAAAATGTAAAGGAACACTGAATAAAAACGTTATAAAAAAAAAATAATAAAACAAAAAAATTAAAAGTAAATTTAAAAAATTAAAATATGTCTTTGAAGAAAATTTTTATTTTTTTAATTGTGGGGATTTGTTATGGTATCACTGTGTCTATTGTGTAAATTAAAATATCTTACTGTGAAGTATGACGACATAGACCAGTGACTATTTTTTTAGGAGAATTGATATAAATATGAGAGAAAATGTTATAGAAACGGTTATTGATTTTTGATTTGATTAATAATTTTTGAATTTGATTGATTGTAATTTTTATTAAGTTAAAGTTAAAAGTTAAATAAAAGATTGAATTAAATGAAAATTTGGTTTGAGTTAAATCAACAAAGAAAAAGAGAAGAACCCATACCCAAAAGCTGTGGCATAGAAGAGTAACCATTACAATATATATATATTATACAGATCAAAAATATATTTTAAAATTCATTTTGCTTAGTATATTTATTGACATATTTATGTTTAACACAAGTATTTTCAATGTAACTAGTATTAAAAATAATGCATAAATCGTGTAATAGAAAATTATATATCCGAAACAGTATATAAAATCAATTAACATGTTTAATTATCAGTTTGTATTCTAAAGACTAACAAAGTCATGACAAGCTCTATCAGCAATAATTATTGTAACTGGAACTTTAAAAATGGTAAGTAAATAATTATTAAATTGTATAAATATTCATTTGGAAATGTGTTGTTTTGTACATCAATTTTAACACAGCAATGTTTTATACCTTATTTTTGACATGTCACTGTTTTGTGCATCAATTTTCCAACGTTTTATGTATTTTGAAATGTTTTATTGTTGGATATACGTTATTTGTGAAAACTCAACGTTTTATACGCTTCTCAGGCATCTCGACTTTGCGACGCCAGCGCTACCTCGTGGCGCAAGGCCGCATTAGGTTGAGTCATGTGCTGTGTATTGCCTATTGTTTATCATGCAAAATCACTCTTCTGTAATGAGCGTTATTTAAAAACTTTAGTTGAAAAACCGCTAATTCTCGATTGTGAAAATGAACATCACGATCAAGAATCATTTTCAGGCCGTCAAACTGTTAGTCGGGGCAAACTAACATAATTTTAATCGAAATTCGGAAAAATTAATACCTGGACTAGCCCAACGGGAAATGGTTGGGGGAGTTACTAACATAAAAAAAAAATAAATGAACCCACGGCCCATGGGGACTAACTTAGGGGGGGGAGGTTAAGTGAAAAAAATCTGCGGGCAATAGTTTGGACGCGTTTTCTGAGAAAATTTGATGTCGAAGACAAAAATGTTCAACAGCAAAGTTGTAGGTAATAAAAAGATCTTTAATTTTTGTTAAGTGTACTTTTTGACATAACCTCAAAATTATCGAGAAATTTGCAAATTTTCCAAACAATAGCCAAATTTTTGTTTTTCATTTTTAATTTTTGTAAAAATAAATGAATTAATATGAAACTAAGTAAAAAGATACCTTTAAATATTATAAATAACTAAAAAAAATTTTAAAACAAAATAATAAAAACTGTTTGAGTTTGAACTTTTTCAAAAAAAAAGAACCCATTTTTCAGACGAAAATTCTCCGGTGAAAAATCATCGTAAATGGATTTTTCAAAGCTCGTTTTGTTTGTTTTTACATTTACTTTTTGATAAAATAGAGAACCAATATAGCTTATATTTAAGAATTTGCTAAAAAATGCAATAAACGCAAAAACTCACTTTTGAAATTATTTTTTTTCAGTGATTGTTGATAATTTTGTTTAAATTTTAATAAATTGTTATAAATAACTTAACCAATAAATTCTACGGCAAAAAATACTAAAGAAATCGTATTTTATTGTTAATAATTGCTCCAACATTTAGGGACATTAAAAGCTTGTTTTTGGGGAGTGAAGGTGTAAATAAAGTAATAATTGTTTTTATGCACTTTTCGGCTAAAATTGACGTTAAACGAAAATCAGTATTAACGGTTGTGCAATAATTTCATTCATCTATAAATGCAAAAATAGTACTATGTCGCTCGATGATTTGAGATTTCAGCGATATAAAATTTTGACTGCAAAAAAAAACAATTAAATTAGAAAACTTGCCTCCAACTGTTGGCAGAGAACGCAGCATTCTTTTAGGGACATTAAAAGGTTGTTTTTGGGAATGAATAAAGTAATAATTGTTTTCATGCACTTTTCGACTAAAATTGACGTTAAACGAATATTAGTATCCAGTAAAAGTTGTGAATTTTAACAAATTATACAAGATTTGTACAGGTCATTTTTACCATAAACTCAAAATTTCCCAAGAAAATGCAAAAAATCGAATTTTCTTAAATTTTTGACTTTTTTAAACATTCTTATCATTTTTTTCTTCTTTTTTTTATGTATATAATTAAAAACAATATGGCCAAATAAAAGCATTGTTCTTAACTATAATTTTGAAAAAAAATTTAAGAGTTTTAGAAAACCCATATGAAGTTAATGCGGAAAGTCATATATATGTAGTTATTTTTTAAAAATATGATCAAAACTTTAAAAATAGAACGTTTTATTATAAAAAAAAATGAATAAATTTAAAAAATACACCTAGGCGATACAAATGATAATCTTTTTCTTTTATGTAAATGTATAACTTCTTCTTTTTCTTCTTCGCCCTCTGATTCTTAGATAAACTGCAAATCTTCCTACTACACTTTCTCTTCTTCAAAATCATCTTCGACTTCACCTTTATTTCTGTCATTTTCAGAAGTAAGCTCTTCGTCTTCGGCATTGCTTAAATCTTCTGAAACTAGCTTATCATTACAACAATTACCAGAATCTTGACATGTCGTGCACAGATCTGTACATTGTAGACCAACTTTTCTACATCCGCATCTGTTGGTAGAACACGTCGTTTTGCAGCTGCAACAGACTGTTTTTAACAAGCTTTCTGGTATTATTGGCATTTCCGTAAAGCAAGGCATTAGTATTTTTAAGGCAGAGTGAATAACTTCCCTCCAACCCCACTTGGTTGGATCAAGTTTATTTCCAAGTTACGTTTGAATTTGAAAATAGACTCTATAAGAATGCTGCGTTCCTCTGCCAACAGTTGGAGGCAACTTTTCTAATTTAATTGTTTTTTTTGCAGTCAAAATTTTATATCGCTGAAATCTCAAATCATCGAGCGACATAGTACTATTTTTGCATTTATAGATGAATGAAATTATTGCACAACCGTTAATACTGATTTTCGTTTAACGTCAATTTTAGCCGAAAAGTGCATAATAGTTATTTATGTATCAAGGGAGTTATGAGGATGTTAATTACCGAGGGCAACAGGTTGCAATCCCGAGGGACGCTAGTCCCGAGTGATTGTTAAGTTGCACGAGGTTATTAACATCTAATAACTCACGTGATAGATAAATGTTTTTATTTCATACTAATTCAATGTGAAAACCAAAATTTGCTGGTTTTCAAAATTAAACCAACTTTGTTAAATAATTAAGTAGTAGGCATGATTACCATGGATATATCAACTGACAAATATGTAAATAAAAATTTATCAAATTTATTAATTTGTCGGTTTATTTTTGTAAATACATTAGAGGGAGTTAAGGATTTATAATTGCTTAGTATAACTACCAAGGGAGTTATGAACATGTTTATAGTTACGGTAACTAAGGATTTAATTGTTTATAATGTATTAGTATGAAATAAAAACAATTATTACTTTATTTACTCCTTCACTCCCTAAAAACAACCTTTTAATGTCCCTAAATGTTGGAGCAATTATTAACAATAAAATACGATTTCTTTAGTATTTTTTGCCGTAGAATTTATTGGTGAAGTTATTTATAACAATTTATTAAAATTTAAACAAAATTATCAACAATTACTGAAAAAAAAATAATTTCAAAAGTGAGTTTTTGCGTTTATTGCATTTTTTAGCAAATTCTTAAATATAAGCTATATTGGTTCTCTATTTTATCAAAAAGTAAATGTAAAAACAAACAAAACGAGCTTTGAAAAATCCATTTACGATGATTTTTCACCGGAGAATTTTTGTCTGAAAAATGGGTTCTTTTTTTTTGAAAAAGTTCAAACTCAAACAGTTTTTATTATTTTGTTTTGAAATTTTTTTTAGTTATTTATAATATTTAAAGGTATCTTTTTACTAAGTTTCATATTAATTCATTTATTTTTACAAAAATTAAAAATGAAAAACAAAAATTTGGCTATTGTTTGGAAAATTTGCAAATTTCTCGATAATTTTGAGGTTATGTCAAAAAGTACACTTAACAAAAATTAAAGATCTTTTTATTACCTACAACTTTGCTGTTGAACATTTTTGTCTTCGACATCAAATTTTCTCAGAAAACGCGTCCAAACTATTGCCCGCAGATTTTTTTCACTTAACCTCCCCCCCCTAAGTTAGTCCCCATGGGCCGTGAGTTCATTTATTTTTTTTTTGATGTTAGTAAACCCCTTAACCATTTCCCGTTGGGCTAGTCCAGGTATTAATTTTTCCGTGCTCAAAGTTAGTTTGCCCGGACTATGTAGGGAATTTCAAAGATGTTCTGAAGTGACTTTCATAAAAAAAAAAGATTTCTTTAAGATTAATAACAAAATTTGGAAAAAATAGTTAGCTACTTTTAGAGTAATTGAGCACATAATATTAGATAGGTTCTAATGAGAAAATAGGTATTTTTCTCACAATAAGTTTTTCTTTTCAAACTTAACAATAAATTTGAATGCTTCTGTGTCTAACTAAATGTCCAAGAAAAAAAACAGAAATAAAAAAACTTTGTCACTCCATAACATTTTATTTGATAAACATTATTGGTACATACTCGACTCGACGGACTGCGACAATCCAATCCTTGCGACCAGCTACTTACCACGATTTCGAGGGAAATCTATAATAACTTATTCCTGGGATAGTATAACCCCGGGAATTGCACCCAACAACACAACAAGTGTGACCACTAACTTTTTTCGCGGACATTTCACGACAATCGATTAAAATTTTAAATTTAAAAAAGCACACACTCCGCTGGAATTACATAGCATATGACACTTATGACAGCCGATTGACCCAACCGCATGTCGCGGCAGTCCGCTTGGTGGCGCCACTAGAGGTGCCTGAGAGGCGTATATGTCTTTTAATGTTTATAAATCAATTTTGACATTTGATTTGACATCATTAATGTCATATTTACCATTTCTGACACATTAACGCTTTATAATTCTTTTTTGACATTTATGATCGTTTTTATCCATTTCAACATCTTTCATTGTTTAATATGTCAATTAAGATATGTATTATTGTTTTATACATCAATTTTGACACATCGAGGTTTTATACCTCATTTTTGACATGTCATTGTTTTGTACGTCAATTTTCCAAAGTTATATGTCCAATTTGACTTTTGTGAAAAATCAACGTTTTATATGTCTTATGTTTTATAAATCAATTTTGACATTTGTTTTGACATCAGCGTTTTATATGTCATATTTGCTATTTTTGACATATATTATCGTTTTTATTAATTTTTACATCTGTCATTGTTTAATATGTCAATTCTGACATATGTTATTGTTATATACAACCTTCAGCTATAACAGTTAACTCCTGTGACATTTTTATCCACAGATGCATTAGTCATTAGTCGGCTTTTTAATGCCTTTTTAATGTCTTATATTTTTGTCGGATGGGGGACAGAAACCATTGTTTTTTGGTAAACTGATTATTTTAAGACAGGGCACAAAAAATTAATTATAGTTTGATGTTTTATTGTCGATTTGACAAAAAATGTCTCTCTCATTAACATTATGCATACAATTGCTTAAGGAGGAAGTGAGTAAGTGTAACATATGACACGAGTTTAATCAAGACGATCTTAAAGCAGACTAATTACTAATGCATCTCTGGCTGAAGTTGTCAGAAGCGTTGCCCGTGATAGGTAAAGGTTGCAGGTTCGAGTCCTGCCGGATGCGACATTTTCTTGTTTGTTAATGTCATTTATAAATACGTTAAAAGGACCAATAACGATGAATGACATTTGTACCAAAAAATAACTGATAACCTCTCATTAGTATCATTACGCATTAAAGTATTAATTAATTCAAAGAAACACTCTTCCACTACTGTCATTTATTCGTTCAAGTTACTGATGAAACATAACGCCTGTCATAAATGCCATAAAATTACTAGCAAAACGCTTTGTTATTACTGTCACTTAAAGATAAAGTGATATTTCTGCGTATACGTGACTGATGATGTACATTCTACTTTTCCACACATTCAAGACCAGCAAATTTTAATATAATTATAAAAATACTGGAATAGACTACACTACCCTTTTTTATAACAAATGGAAATAGTGGGAGATCGAGTCGTGGATTCAAAAGTTGTTATCAATGATGTTATTTAACGGAAGTTTTCTTAAATATAAAATTTAGTAAGATATTAAAAAAAACAAAGATGTACTTTATTCTTGAGAAAACAAAGAAAATCTGTAAAACAGTTAAAAATGAATATATTTATACAAAAAAAAAATACAAATAATGACGTCTAATGACATTTATGCCTTAAAATTACAAATGGAAATAGTGGGAGATCGAGTCGTGGATTCAAAAGTTGTTATCAATGATGTTATTTAACGGAAGTTTTCTTAAATATAAAATTTAGTAAAATATTAAAAAAAACAAAGATGTACTTTATTCTTGAGAAAACAAAGAAAATCTGTAAAACAGTTAAAAATGAATATATTTATACAAAAAAAAATACAAATAATGACGTCTAATGACATTTATGCCTTAAAATTACAAATGGAAATAGTGGGAGATCGAGTCGTGGATTTCAAAAGTTGTTATCAATGATGTTATTTAACGGAAGTTTTCTTAAATATAAAATTTAGTAAAATATTAAAAAAAACAAAGATGTACTTTATTCTTGAGAAAACAAAGAAAATCTTTAAAAAAGTTAAAAATGAATATATTTATACAAAAAAAAAATACAAATAATGACGTCTAATGACATTTATGCCTTAAAATAACAAATGGAAATAGTGGGAGATCGAGTCGTGGATTCAAAAGTTGTTATCAATGATGTTATTTAACGGAAGTTTTTTTAAATATAAAATTTAGTAAAATATTAAAAAAAAACAAAGATGTACTTTATTCTTGAGAAAACAAAGAAAATCTTTAAAAAAGTTAAAAATGAATATATTTATACAAAAAAAAAATACAAATAATGACGTCTAATGACATTTATGCCTTAAAATAACAAATGGAAATAGTGGGAGATCGAGTCGTGGATTCAAAAGTTGTTATCAATGATGTTATTTAACGGAAGTTTTCTTAAATATAAAATTTAGTGAAATATTAAAAAAAACAAAGATGTACTTTATTCTTGAGAAAACAAAGAAAATCTTTAAAAAAGTTAAAAATGAATATATTTATACAAAAAAAAAAATACAAACAATGACGTCTAATGACATTTATGCCTTAAAATAACAAATGGAAATAGTGGGAGATCGAGTCGTGGATTCAAAAGTTGTTATCAATGATGTTATTTAACGGAAGTTTTCTTAAATATAAAATTTAGTAAAATATTAAAAAAAACAAAGATGTACTTTATCCTTAAGAAAACAAAGAAAATTTTTAAAAAAGTTACAAATGAATATACTTATACAAAAAAAAATACAAATAATGACGTCTAATGACATTTATGCCTTAAAATAACAAATAGAAATAGTAGGAGATCGAGTCGTGGACTCAAAAGTTGTTATCAATGATGTTATTTAACGGAAGTTTTCTTAAATATAAAATTTAGTAAAATATTAAAAAAAACAAAAATGTACTTTATTCTTGAGAAAACAAAGAAAATCTTTAAAAAAGTTAAAAATGCATATATTTATACAAAAAAAAAAATACAAATAATGACGTCTAATGACATTTATGCCTTAAAATAACAAATAGAAATAGTAGGAGATCGAGTCGTGGATTCAAAAGTTGTTATCAATGATGTTATTTAACGGAAGTTTTCTTAAATATAAAATTTAGTAAAATATTAAAAAAAACTAAGATGTACTTTATTCTTGAGAAAACAATGAAAATCTTTAAAAAAGTTAAAAATGAATATATTTATACAAAAAAAAATACAAATAATGACGTCTAATGACATTTATGCCTTAAAATAACAAATGGAAATAGTGGGAGATCGAGTCGTGGACTCAAAAGTTGTTACCAATGATGTTATTTAACGGAAGTTTTCTTAAATATAAAATTTAGTAAAATATTAAAAAAAACAAAAATGTACTTTATTCTTGAGAAAACAAAGAAAATCTTTAAAAAAGTTAAAAATGCATATATTTATACAAAAAAAAATACAAATAATGACGTTTAATGACATTTATGCCTTAAAATAACAAATGGAAATAGTGGGAGATCGAGTCGTGGACTCAAAAGTTGTTATCAATGATGTTATTTAATGGAAGTTTTCTTAAATATAAAATTTAGTAAAATATTAAAAAAAACAAAAATGTACTTTATTCTTGAGAAAACAAAGAAAATCTTTAAAAAAGTTAAAAATGCATATATTTATACAAAAAAAAATACAAATAATGACGTCTAATGACATTTATGCCTTAAAATAACAAATGGAAATAGTGGGAGATCGAGTCGTGGACTCAAAAGTTGTTATCAATGATGTTATTTAACGGAAGTTTTCTTAAATATAAAATTTAGTAAAATATTAAAAAAAACAAAGATGTACTTTATCCTTAAGAAAACAAAGAAAATTTTTAAAAAAGTTACAAATGAATATACTTATACAAAAAAATACAAATAATGACGTCTAATGACATTTATGCCTTAAAATAACTAATAATACTCAATTATAAGTAGACTCTAATAATCTATTTTACAACAAAATAAAAAAGGCAGTAAGGTCACATTGCCATTAAGATAAGAGAAGAGCGAGTTAAGGATTCATCATTTTTATCAATGATGTTAATTAAATTAAGTTTTCTTAAATATAAAAATTTTAGGTAAATAAAAAAAACACAGAGGCATATAATAATAAATAATTTTGATAAATAATTTTTAAATATTAAAAGAATATCTTATAAAAATAAATATATTAGAAACATGTTTTAATGACACTTTTTTATACAAAAAATGGCTAATTATGACATATAATGTCATTTATGTCTGAAAATAATATAAATAGTATTTTTCAATATTAGATTAGAAGAAAAACGAATCGTGGATTTAACATTTTTGATCAAAAATTGCTAATAATGACGTATAATGATATTTATGCCATAAAACAACTGGTAATACTCTTTTATTAGTAGACTTAAATAAGCAATTTTCAACAAAATAAAATAATATAGTTAGTCACATGTAAATTGGTGTAGAAGGAGAGCGAGTCGTGGATTTAACGTTTTTATCGATGATGTTAATATGATGTTTTCTAAAGTTTTCTAAAATATAAAATGTAATTGAATAAAAAAAAACACAGATACATCTAGAACGAATTTTCTAGGAGGCGCCACCTTGTTTTAGAAAAAAAATCTTATCAAAATTTAAAATAAATATACTATAAAATATGACACTGTTGTATACAAAAAATGTCTAATAATATTTATCGTTTAGTTTTGGTACCGCAAGAAAATCCAGCTGAATTTACAGAAACATCGCCTCGTGTTAATACACAATTACAAAAATATACAACTACAATTTTAATATATATTTGCATCGCTGCTATTTGTATATGGTTTGGTAAATATGTATGGAGAAGAAGATATATCTATTATCATTCGTGGAATATACCAGGACCTACTTGTCTTCCATTTATAGGATATGGAATCCAGTTTATAATGTCAAACTGTAAGTAAATTCTCTAAATTCATGCATATGAGTGTTTGATCTAAATTGGACATTTTTCCGTAGCTATAGTTGAGTGTTTAACGAATCTGCAAAAAAAGTACCCTGATGTATGTGCAGCCTGGTTTGGACCAAAGTTATATTATTTAATCGAGAAACCTGAATATGTAGAAAAAATTTTAACCAATCAAAACGCTTTAAACAAGGAATATCTTTATAAATTTATAATAATGGCTATAGGCGAAGGATTGTTGACTTCTAAAGGTAAATGTTATTACTGCATTCATAGCAAAAATATATTTAAAATTTTTAGCAACAAAGTGGAAGAAGCATAGAAAAGCTATTATGCCAGCATTCAATCAAAAAATATTGGATTATTTTCAAGAGATTTTTGCTGAAAAAGCAGAGGTGCTTACAAGTCTTATTCAAAAAGAACTAGGAAATAAAGAATTAAATTTAGCAAAATATTTATCAAATTGCACTCTTGATATTATTTGTAGTAAGTATAACAGTGATTAAATAAAATTTAATTGGGTACCCAACCTACAGTAGCAAAATGCATAGCTATATCTAAATTTATATTTTAGAAACTGCTTTGGATTTAGAAATGAATTCTCAAGAGTCAAATAATGACTTTGGAGAAAATTTGGATAGGTAGGTTATGATCGTTACCGTTACCTATGAGTTAAAAGTAAATATTAATCACTATCAGGTAAAAACTTAAGGAAAAGTAATGGTACTTTTACATACTTGGCATGTTTTGGCAAGCTTCCACATAAACAAGTGTGGTAAGGGGGTGTTTGGCTTGGAAACAGCTTGTTGGCGATCCATTTCATTGTCGGTTTTTGAACACTAATTAAAGAAAGCTTGCGGCAAGTGCTTGCGACGTATTTACACGTTGGTGAATGTTTGGTGTCGCACACCAGCTTACGGTTTCTAAGAACAAAACTGTAAAGTGAATGATAACGCAGAGAGCAGATCGAGTTCTCGTGTCAAGATTCCTGAGAAATCAACATTTAACTGGTAGGTACTGACCTTAAGCTGAAATGCCTGACTTGAAGAAGGCTGAAATGTAATCACCAGCGTTTGGAGCTTTAGAAGAAGACTGAAGGAAGCCAACTTGACGCTAAAAAGAGCTGGAACATATTGTAGGGTAACTTAAGCTCATAACAAAGGCAGTTAGGTACAGTTTTCTCGAGAGCAAACTGGATTTCTTGTACAAAAATTTCTAAAAATTCGACATTTAACTGTCACTGGCCTCAAGAAAGAACTTGAAGATGTCTGAAAGCGTTTCTTGTAAGTTTTTGGGCTGGCATTTCTATGAACGAAATAGTGAGTTGACTTTTGTGCCTAATGGTGGACGTGGAGGAAGTTTAACAGCGGATTGTTACATTAGAGAAGGAACATAAATATGTAAGATTCAATGGTAACGATTTTATGTTAATGCAAAAAAATGTATCATGCCATTCCGCACGGATCGCCACTTCCTACCTAAATGAGGTCGGTATCTACTTCTTTAGCAGCCCTAGCCCTTCAAAGTACACTCCTGGACATAGGCCTCTCCAGGACGTTTCCATTCTTTTCGGTCCTGCGCTGTTTGACACCATCTCTTGTCTGCTCTTTCCTTAATATTATCTACCAAACGTCTTTGCGGTCTTCCGAAGCTGCGTTTATTCATTCTTGATCTTAAGAGAGTAACCTTGCTTGGGCCATCTTTCAGGATCCTGTCTTGCGATATGTCCTGCCCAGGTCCACTTTGCATTTGCTACGGCAGTAATAACACCTTCCACTCTAATTTCTTCTTTTTTATGTGGTCTCCCAAACTAATTCCCAGCATAATCTTTTCTATTGTTCTTTGTGTTTTCCGAAGTCGATTTGCTGTTTTGGTTGTTAGGGATATTGTTTTTATACCATACGTCATCACAGGTAAGATACAAGTATTAAAGACTTTTCTTTTAAGATTGATACGAATTCTCCTTTTTATTTCGACCGTTTGATTCTCTTTGTCCAGTTTAATAAGGTGTCCCAAATATAAATGTTCTGTCACATTTTCGTCTACCAAAATGTTAGTTTGTTCTGTAAATAGAACTTTAGTTTTTCCTAAGTTCATGTGAAGACCTATTTCCTTTGAGACCTGGTGTCAGTACATCTACAATTAAATTGCCACTATTAAGCCCGGACTTAAATCCAATTTAGTACCTATGTGTGGAATGATCTTAAACAAACAGTCCTGGCGGAAAGTCGCTTATTGAGGAGTGGAAAGCAAGAATATATTAGAAAAATTATCCGATCTGTGCCAATTTAACTTCGAAATATAAATAGGAGTAAGGATATTACTAGTGAGTCGATTTTTTTACACTTAAGTGCAGATTTTTTTTAAATTTCATTAAAATTCGATAAGCAGGTATAGTATAACTAAACCCACTTGTGTAGGAATTATTTTTACGATTTTACCAGGGGAAACTCAAAAGAACGTCATTAAATGAACGAACCTATTAAAATATGTATTTAATGTTGCTTTTAACTTCCCGACTCACACCTGTACGCCCATGAAGAGAATTCTTGAAAATTCGAAAAGAGCGTTGACCACGCCTATTCAAGTGGTTTTGGATAAACTATACTTAAAAGTTTTAAAACGCATTCTAATCAATAGTAAAATAAAAAGTGTTAATATTTGTTTATTTTTACTGGTTTTAGATTAATGGATATAATTACAACAAGAATTTTTAATATTTGCCACCATTTAACCTTTACTTGGCCTTTATATCCTATAAGTAGAGAGTATGAAAAATGTAAACAGAAATTTCTTAGTTTTAATCAAGAGGTAACCAGATGTTTTAAAATTGAAAAAAATAGTTCCATTTGTGAATTTTAGGTTGTGGATCGAAAACTTCAAGAATATGAGAAGATCGCGAAGAATAGAAGAGATTCAGATGCCCAGTTAGAAGAAGGTAATTTTTAAATGATTTTTTTTCGTTTTAATAGTGAGTATATACAAGGGTAGTCTTAAAATCTTACTTAAGAAAGAAAACACAAACAAATTAAAATAAATACATTTTTTCCCAACATAGCACCCCTTTAGCTCCATATACTTTTCCCAGTGATGTTCACTAGTTACGAAATCGAGTTCCTCTAGTCATCAACTGCGGTTTCTTATCTTCATAATTAGCAAATCTTTTACTATCAAGTCCATTTTTTAAGTTTGGAAAAAGATAATAACCTGAGGAAGCTAAATCTGGCACAGAGAATGTTGAGGCAGCAATTCAAACTTTAATTCACTAATTTTGGCCATTGTAATAATCTATTGTCATGATAAAATAACTCCCGTGGGTCGTGACTTCCTTCTGTGTTCTACTAGATTCTCTCCAAACATTAATTAAAGGGCGCCAAGTACAGACACACAAATAAAATTCGAAAGATCAGTTTAAAATGATTTATTACTTTAAAAGAGATTAGTTATTTAATTAATTATTTCTCTTATCTTGGTTTGGTTCCGATGGCTTCTGACGGAGTTTTGATCCAGTGGAGCGGAGCAGTAGGAAGGATGGGGTACCTTCCTAGGGACTTCTAGACGGATTTTCACACGACGTGGAAACGGAACAGCGCAACGGAATGGAATTCCCCTGTAGGAACTTCTTGTCAATTTTCCTACGACCTGGAATCGGATCAGCAACGGAATGGAATACCCCTCTAGGAACTTCTTGTCGGATTTTTCTAACGACGGGGGATCGGAACAGCAACGGAATGGAATACCCACTCTAGGAACTACTTGTCGGAATCTAACACGTCGTGGAACAGAAGAGCTGTCGGAAGGGAATACTCCTCAAGGACTTCTAGTCAGATTTTCTATCGACGTGGAACGGAACAGCAAAATGGCGTCGGCTTCACAAAATGACGTCGAACTGCGAAATTCTTTCAGATAGCAATTTGTTGTTCCTTAATAGGGCCCTTCTTCTAGTTGGAAATAACCCTATTAATAAAATTGGAATCAAAACTCCGACTTTCAAGTAATAATTTTCAAACACAATCGCTATACGTCCATCCAAATTTCGAGAGAAAATTAATTACCTTTCATGTAAAAATATTAAAATACCACAAAAACTGACCTCAAACAATAGCGATTGTATTTGGAAATTTACATGTTAGTAAAAATACATAAGATATTATATTCACCGCATTTTGGATCATTATAAATTAATTAAATTAAAACCAAGGCAAAATGTTACTCACCAGAACAGAAGGGCAAAGATAGTCGGAAAAGCTCTGAATGTCTTCAAATTCATCAATAAAGTGAATGACATAAAATCACAAACTCACGACGAAACCCATTCTGCCCTTCCCAATTACCTATCCCCTCTCGTATCAACGCGATAACAATTGATAAATTAAAAATATTTATAGTCCGGACGGAATGTTCGAAAACCAACGATACAATCGTTACACTTTGTCTATTTCTCCCTTTTCTGTTTTTTTTTTATTTGATAAAAGTGTGAAGCTCTGACGGCCTCTTTTAAATTCTGCCATCCTATATTTTATTGTTGTAAATGAAGAAGCAGACTTTCCCAGAGTTTAATCTAGTTCAGATTGATTATTTGTTGGTTAAATAAAAATATTGCATCACATAATACGCCAGTCATTATAACAAAAAAAAGATGTTTTAGGAAATAAATATAGCAGCAAGCCTTTTGTGTTATCTTTTTAAAGGTTATTAGTAAGTTATGAAAAACAAGATTTACTCAAAAGTCAGCTATTCCGGCTTCGTAGGGTCGGAAAATCATTAAAAATGTGACTTTTTTTCTATTGGGGAGAAAAGTAGAAAATACCTCGGAAAATGCAACTTTTTTATTTGGACATTGGACAAAATCGACTTTGAGCGGATTTTAAAGAGAAGATTATAAGCTGTTATCTTCCATAAGATTAATTCTTTAACTTGAATACCTACCAGTGAAGTTATTGCGATAGGATCAACACTTTTTCCTCTAATTTACCAAAATAAAAAAAGTTCCATTTTTAAGGTTGTTCTGACCCGAAGCCAGAAACGCTTTTGGATGAATTCTGGTTTTCCATAACTTACTAACCATCTTTATAAGGCTGAACAATAACCGCCATCTATATTCCATGTTGGCTACTTTTGTTACTAGTCTTGTAAATAGGCTTATCTCTCTAATCTTTTAAAACTAAAAACCGATATTAAGATATGAGTATTATTTATTTTTATTTTAGGATTATATAAATTAAAAAATGGTAAAATAGCATTTCTGGATCTTATTATAGAAAATACAAACTTCACAAGGAAAGAAATTCAAGAAGAAGTTAATATATTTATTATTGCGGTAAACAAAATATAACCTTTTAGTCAATTAAATAAATAAATATATGTATATAAAGGCTTTAGCAGGCCGTTGAGGCCTTTAGCCTTGTGATAGTCTTCCAGTACTTTCTATTGGCTGCTTTTATCTCCAATTTGTTATTCCTCCTCTCTCTGATATCCTCTATAACCGCCTTTGTCCATTTCATCCTGGGCCATCCTCTTTTTCGTTTTCCTTCTAGTACCCTCCATGCTATCGTTTTGGGTCTTCTATTTTCTATTTTATTTTGCTCTTTTTTTGTCATCGTCCATGCCTCGCTTCCATATAATAATGTAAGTCTTAAAATTGTTCGTGATAAGTTTTTATTTCATAGAACCTTATGGAGTGAGCTCGCACATCTATTGCCTTTGGCCAATCTTAGATCGATTTCCACTTGCTCTTTGCATTTGTTATTTATAAGAACACCCAGATACATATAAGATTCTGTTTCTTTAAATGTTGTCTTTCCAAATAATGTCTGAGTCTCCATTCTGTGCATATTTGTTTTGCAATTGCATGTATTAGCTCTTGGTTTCATTTATCATCCAGTCTCTGCCCCGCTTCTATTTCCTGTTCTGTGATTCTTAATATCTTCGCTTTACTTCTTGCAAGTAGTACCACATCCTCCGGGTAAGCTACACACTGATGACTATTATACAGTAGTGTTCCGTTTCTATTAATTCTATTACTTCTGATAATCATTTCTAAAACAAGATTAAATATTACTGTTGACAGCGGGTCTACTTGTCTTAGAACTTCTGCTACTTCAAACTCTTCGCTTATTTCCCCTTGCACAACGACTCGGGAGTCTGTATCTATTTACTCTATCATAAGCGGATTTAAAATCTATAAACATACAATATGTGAGTATCTCATATTCATAACAGGATGTTAACAACTGTTTTAACATAAATACATGATCTATATAGTCGAGGCAATGAAGCACTAAAAAGGCCAAAGATAGGAAATCTTTTAGGATAGGACAAGACGGATCGGAATGCAAGTTTTTGCATTTGGTTTCAAAAATTATTTATACCATTTCTACCTCCTTTAACTTAGTACAAACCGAAAGTTGCATTGCTGCAGCCAAAAATGCATTCAAAAAATGTATTTTCTTGGGAGGCCTTTTGGCAAATTCAATAACTTTGTAAATAAGAGACGGAATTGGCCCAAGTTGGGTACGCAGGGGTTTTTGAGGTCGCTGATCACGATTATAATGTTCAAATTGACCCCCCAAACACATGAAGCTCAGGAACGTTGACGAACGTCATCTCCGGGGGACTATCCCGAACTACATTTGAGGAAGCAGAAAAACTCAATACCCGTGGGTTTTTGGGGTCGCTGACTTCAAATATAGCACCGGCGAACGCACCACGGACACCTGGTGCGCCTTAACCTGGACGCGGACGTCATCTTCGAGAATTTTCCTGGAAATGGCGACAACAACGAACCGAAAATCATTGTGGGGGCATTTTGCGTGCACTGAATCCTAATTTCATGTGGAAAACGACCCTTTGAACACCGGGTGCGCCCTAACCTGGCTCTGAACGTTATCACCAAGGTGACACAATTGAAAAAGACGAACCGACAATTATTACTGGGCGTTTTTTGGCTCTCTGAATTTAAATATGGCACCGGCGAACACCCCACGAACGCCTGGTGCGCCCTAACCTGGCGCTAAACTTCTCCCCGAGGTTTTTTCAGAGACAATACGAACCGAAAAATCTTCTCATAATTTCATACATTCATTCATGTGTAACTCTCCCCTGGGGCCCTCGAAAAAGGTGATCTATTCTGTAAAAATAACGAGAATAATCTCCGGCTGGACCTCCGAACTTTGCCAAACGACCTTTCACTTTTCTCCCAACGCTCGAAACGCTTTTGTGTAGGTATAAAAGTATACACAGATACTAACTCAAGGCCTCGCCCAACAACGCGTAGAACGTGTCTGGAAAGCCCTCGGGGATGACGTTCAGGGCCGGGTTAGGGAGCACCAGGTGTTTGTGGTGTGTTCGCCGGTGCAATATTTGAATTCAGTGACCCAAAAGCCTCCGGGTGTCGAGTTTTTCTCCTTCCTTGCATGAAGTTCGCGAGATGTAATTCGTTGACGTTTCTGAGGTCCAGGTGTTCGGGAGGTAAATTTAAACATCATAATCGTGATCAGCGAACTCTAAAACTTCTGGGTACCCACTTGGGCCAATTCCGACTCTTATTTACAAAGTTATTGAATTTACCAAAAGGCTTCTCAAAAAAAAAGTATTTTTGTTCAACTGTCATTAAAAGTGACACTTTTAATGATAGCAAACAATGTTAAAAACGATTGTTTACATAACAGCGTGTTAAAAATACTTTTAACACGTTGCCATGTAAACAAGTTTACTTTTAACACGGTTTAGTTTACTTTTAACACGGTTTGGTTTATTGTCATTGCAAATTCGCTCGTTTCATTATCAAAATAGGGAAGTTGTACAAAAAACATTGTATGGTATTTGTGTTAAAAGTGATTTTATTTTGTTCGTGAAATTGTTCAATTCGCTCCGCTCATTTCACAAACGTTTTCACTCACAAAATAAAACCTCACTTTTAACACTCATATCATAAATAACTATTTTTGAATGCATATTTGGCTACAGCAATGCAACTTCCAGTTTGTACTAGATAGAAAGAAGGTAGGAATGGTATAAATAATTTTTGAAAGCAAATGCTAAAAACGGGCTTCCGATCCTATCCTAAAGATTTCCTAACATAATGCTTCATTACCTCGACTATATAGTAGATGCTGATTTTCTGAAACCACATTGACAATCTCCAAGTAATTTTCTGCTTGATTTTCTAGTCTTTTCTTTAATATTGTTGCATCTAGTAACGAAATACCCCTATAGTTGTTGCAGTCTGTAAAGTCTCATTTTTTATAAATCTGATAAACACTGACTGTTCCAAGATTCTGGCATATTTTCGTTATCCCATATCTACTACTTCTGTAATTAAAACTTCCCCCCACCCCGTATTTAAAATTCTCTGCAATGATTACATTCTCTCCTGGTATATCTTGTTGATTCTTCATTTTATAGATACTTTCTTTTATTTCTTCTTCCGTTGGTTTTTCGTCATTTTCTAATACTACTTCTTCATATTCTTCCACACTCTCTTCCATTGGCTCCTCACTGTTTAATCCTTCATTTAATAGTTGACCAAAATATTGTTTCCACCTTTTTTTCTCTTCATTTTTATCTTTATCTTTATCATTTTTCCTGTTCATTTTTTGAGAAAATTTCTGACAATGTGAAATCCTTTTTTAAAATCTTTTATATATTTATAAAAAAAAATTAATCTCCTTCTTCTTGTACTTTTCCTCCATAATCTTATTTTTCTTTTTCCTGCTGTATCCCTTTCTTATTTCTGCATACAATTAAAAATATAAATTAAGTTTATATTTAATTATTACTTAAAAGATATTTTCCATTTATTATAATCAATTTATTTTTATTATATAGGGCACAGATACAACTACTTCTACCCTTTGTTGTTTATTTACGATGTTGGGCATGTTTCCAGATGTACAGGTTGGTAAAATAACTTTTATTTCATCCTGTCCAGTAAATGCAAATTATGTTTGAACTAATCACAAAACACTTTTTAAAAACTTTAATTCCACTTAAGAAAATTATTAACAATACTTTATATCAGACTGAATTATATAAAAAATTGATTGACTATTTATAATAAAAAATATTGTAAATTCAGCATCGAATGTTCCCAAGTATTTCGCTGATATCGCAAAGTCAGCGCCGTGGTGGAATAGAACACCGGAAGGTCACCGTCCTGTAACTTCTCCATCCCCAGAGGAAGTTTTGTACGGGACGAACAAAACTTTGGCAGGTCCATCTTCCTCAGATGTTGTAGGTTCTGGTTTTCTTGTCCACTTCCTTTTTGCTGTAAAACACAAAAATATAACAAGTATTGTTGTGGCTATATATACCGGGGTCATCCAGAAGTGATTGTTGCTGGGGTCCCATTGTATTGGTGTTATGGATTGAAGATGTTCTTTTTCTTTGGTCAGTTTATGGAGCTCATCTAAAGGGATTCTCTCTAATTTTATAGGTTTCATCTTTTCTACTTGTTGAATTTTCGTTGTTTTGATTTTTGGTAACGTCAGTGGCTCTTCTGGAATGGAATTTTTGGAGTTTATAAATCTTTGGTTTGCTGTTTGAAATTCGCAGTTTAGTGGCAATTTGATGAGGAATGTCCCTTGGATAACGACAATTTTGGTTGTGGTGAAGCAGTGAGTTATTATCTTCGTTGGTTGGGAAAAATTTGTGACGTAATGAGCATCTGATATTTCTTGAATTATAGGTGTGTTTATCTCAACTGGTATGTATTTGCAAGGAGCATCTTCTTTTCCAATTTCCAAAATTTGGTTAATACAATCTTTGTTTCCTCGTGTCTTAGGAAGTATTTCTTCTTGACAGATGTAGTTGGGATTAAATTTGGTACAGGGAGTTTCTAAATATTTGTATGATTCGGAATTTTTTAAGAGATACGGTGCAGGAGGAATTATTGTTGAAAGATTTTGTGTCGGAATAGAGAATAAATGAAAATATGTATAGGATTCTGGGTACAGTATAGGAAAGTGGAGGATAAATATTATTGTAGAGTTTGGGTAGTAGGCATCTACTTTTATAATATCGTAATATTTGACTAGGTCCTCTTCTTTGGAATATATTAATTGATCTTCTGAATGGTGTTCCAACAATGATTTTATGGTCCAGTTAAGATCTTCTTTTTTTATGAGACTGTTGTGAACAATATTTATTCTTGCAAAGGTAATGGCACCTTCTAAGTCATTTAATAGTTGAAGCATGGTATTGAGAATCAAATTGAGTTGATCTAGCACGTTTCTTGCTTGGAGATAGTCATCGAATTCAAAGATGAACTTGTTGAGATCTGTACTGATTAGTTTTATTTTATCCGCTATGGTTTCTTGATTGTGTGTGAGAAGAGATATCGTCTCGTTGAGGTTTTCCATAACTTTGTTATTTAAGCTTATGTGGTGGTTGATTTCGCTTATAATATTTTGTTGGTTTTCTTTTAATTCCATTATTGCTTGATTGTATTTTTCAGCATCTTCTTCATCTAAATTTCCTGATATTGATTTTATGATAGTGCCTAGTCCATTTATGAGCCCTCGTTTAGTTCTTCTAGTTGGGTAGATGGTTGCAAATTTTTCTTTGACAATTTTCAGTTGATATCGAAGTGCTTGATCAAAATTTTGAAGGGACGTGAAATAAGGATTACTTAAACCTTTTCCGATAGCTTCTGTGACGGCATTATACTGGTTTTCAATTGTATCAATTTCTTGTGCTATTGGTTCTAGTGGGATGTAGTGGATGAAATCATGACAACTAGTTTGGATCTTTGCTTGCCCCAGGTTGAATGGGAGAATGCCGGGGTTGTCCTTCAGATCTTGAATTAAGATTTCCTCCCCTTTTACTAGGGTCCATTTGTGAACAAAATTCCTTGTTAGCTGTGGTTTTTTGATGTTTTACATTCTTCTTGTGAACAGTGGAGGTTGGTGTATCGATCGTGACAATATTGTCAGCTTGTACAATTTTGTGTGAGAACCTTGGAAGTAACTTGTTTCTTTTTAACGTTCTTCTTGTATAGATCTTAGTGTTAGGTTTGTAAGTTATAGGCGTCTGTCTTTCTTTGTTTCGATTTTTTATGGTTTTCTCTTTATTTTCTGTAAGGTGATTGTTAATTTCTTTATAAATTTGTTTCGTTTTCTCACGATGTTGTTCTACGTAGTTGTTCGTTAGTGTTCAAACGATATCTACATCGAAAGGATCTTTGTTGTCCAAGTGCCCATTTAATATTTCTATTGGTTTTAGTTTGGTGGCTGAGTGTATAGAATTATTGTAGCCCAAGATAGCATACGGCATTTCTTCTTTGATAGAAAGATTTTTCTTAGTACTTCGTACAATTCTCAGATGTTCAATCAGCGTCGAATGAAATCTTTCAATTAATCCATTGGATTGCGGACTGTCTGGAGTTGTATAGTGGATAGATATATTATGGGTATTCACGAAATCTTGTATTACTCCATTTTTGAACTCAGTACCACTATCTGCTACGATCATAGAAGGTAAACCATGATGTGTCATAAATATGAGCAATGCGTTCAAGATATTTATTGAATTTGCTCCTTCTATAGGATATGCTTGACCATGTTTAGAGAAAGCATCTACAATAGTTAGAAACTTCTGTCCATTGGCTTGAAATGTGTCGATATGAACGATTTCCAGAGGTTTCGATGGTGTTGGAGTAATCATAAATTTGGGCTTCGGTGGTGTCCTGTCATATTTATTTACTTGACATATGTCACAGACGTTAATGATGTCTTCTATGTCTTTTCTTAAGTTCGGCCAAAAATAGCGTTTTCTTATTTGATTGTCTGTTTCAATTATACCTCTATGGTTTGTCTTTCCTTCATGATAGTTTTTGATAATTTCTTGTTGTCTTTCTGGAGAATTGACATCTTCTAACAATAGATTGCATTTAATGATATCATAGGCATTATTTTTAAATGTTTTCCTAATTATTTCACTTATTTTAAAGTACAAGTCGTCATTCTCAAATTTGCATGCATATTTTCTTTTTGGATGTATATAATTCTTGAAGAAGTCTATAGTGTCTTTTTCCAAATTGTTTTTTCCAAGTTGCACCTGTAATCTTTCTTTATTTGGAAATGTTTGTATTTTTATTGGTGGATGTGGATTAAAGTCCACTGTTCTAAATATAATTTGGTGACTGTAATAATTTATAGGTTTTTCGCTAATTGGGATGCCTAGTATAGGATCTTCGACAGCAGTATGATTGGTTTGATCATCGTCATCTTCATTTATTTCGACTGATGCTTCTATGTTTCTTAGCTCTCTAATAATTTCATCTATTTTCTGTTCTTCATCTGGGTTGTTACACATGGACCATGTATCCATATTAGATTTGTTGTCCAGTATTTCATCTATGTTTATGTCTATTATATCTTTATTCAATTCTTTAGTATGTAGTTCTATCCTGGAGAGTGCATCTGCATTTGTGTTGGCTTTTCCTTTTTTGTAAATTACTTCGTAGTCATATTCTTCCAGCTTTAAACGCCATCTTACAAGTTTAGAATTTGGGTCCTTTAACGAAAACAGATATTGGAGTGGTCTATGATCTGACAATATTTTGAACTTTCTTCCAAATAGATACGGTCTAAAGTATTTTGTGGCCCAAACGATCGCTAGCATTTCTTTTTCGATGGTTGAATATTTTGTTTCGGTGTCATTTAGTGTTCTGGAGGCATATGCTATAGGTTTATCACTTCCTACGGGCCCTTGTGATAATATAGCTCCAATTGCATAGTTGCTTGCGTCGGTGGTAAGGTTGAAAGGCTTCGTGAAATCTGGATACTGAAGTAATGGTTCATTCGTTAGTAGATGTTTGCAGATTTCTACGCATTTAAGAAATTCAGGTGTATGTTCTATTTTAGTATCTTTCTTTAGACAGGATGTCAATGGTTTCGTGATTTTTGCGAAATCTTTTATGAATTTCCTGTAGTAGCCTAATAGTCCTAGAAAACCTCTAATTTCTTTAACTGTTCTTGGTATTGGGTATCTGGTGATAGCTTTTATTTTCTCTGGATTTGGCTTTATTCCTTCAGGAGTGATCACATGTCCTAGGAAATTAACTTCTTTTTTCAGGAATTCGCATTTGTCAATTTGGATCTTTAATCTAGTTTCTCTAAGACGTTGGAATATCTTTGAGAGATTTACTATGTGTTCTTGTAAAGACGTAGAGTAAACAATTATGTCGTCCATGTAAACCAAACATATTTGCCCTTGTAATCCCTTTAAGATGTTGTCCATTACTCTTTGGAACGTAGCTGAAGCGTTCTTTAATCCGAATGGCATACGTACAAATTCATAGTGTCCATTCTCTACATTAAAGGCTGTTTTTGGCACGTCTTCTTCTGCCATTTCAATTTGGTGGAATCCACTAGCAAGATCGAGGGTGGTGAAGTATTGGCATCTTCCTAGTTTATCCAGAATGTCACTGATGTTCGGGATTGGATATCGATCATCTATAGTCTTGTCATTAACTTTCCTATAATCGACGACAATACGCCATTTAATTTTTCCAGAGGCGTCTGGTTTCTTAGCTACAACCCATATTGGTGATGACCAGGGAGATTGGCTAGGTCTGATGATACCTTGTTCCAGCATTGATGTTATTTGGTTTTGTACTTCGGTTTTATGGACATGTGGGTAGCGGTATGACTTTGTATACACTGGCAATTCATCTTTTGTTTTGATTTGATGTTTGATCTCATTGGTGAATGTTAATGGTGTATCCGGTAGGTGAAAAATATCTGAATATTTTCTACATAATTTCCGTATTTGTTGGTCTTCTTCTTCATTGAGATGATCGGTTCGTAGTACTTCATCAATGTCATTTTTTGATGTTAGTTCTGGAAGAGTTGTCATTGAATAGAGATGAAATTCTTCTCTTTGGAAGTCTGTGCTAGTTACTGGTTCTGTGAGAGCAATTTGAATTGGTTCTGAACTATTGTTTGTTATTTCTGTCCAGGCTAAATTGTCACTAGCAGTAGTTAGACATTCTCGAATGTCGGCTCCTTGAATATGTTGTTTGGCTATTAGTATTGTCCCTTGGGTTTGCTTGACAGGTAGTCGAACTCGATTAATTGAATTTGGTTCCAGTTGGATTGAGTAGAATTGGGTTTTATTGGTTTCATAATATTGAATAGGAATTACAGAATTTTTCAAGATTAGATTTGATTCAGGAAAATTTAGCTGGGCTTTGAATAATTTTAGATTATCGAGGCCTATAAGCCCATCAAAGGTTTTGTGGAATTTAAACAAGTAAAATTTAAGATTTTCGGTAGAATTAAATTCGGGGAAAGAAGGTATTTCTGCACAATAGTCTTGAGAGTAATTTTGAAAAATGGATGTTACAACGAAAGGTTCTTTTCGGATAAATGGTCGATAAAACTTTGTAGCTATTTCGGGATTTAGAAAAGATTTTGTGGATCCGGTGTCGATCAGAAGTTTGAGGGGTGGATGAGATATTTTAATGAAAGGTAGTTCTTTTTTATCGGGCAAAGAGTGGAGTTCTACTATGTTTCGTAGTTTGCTGTTGGGTCCTCTTGAAAATTTGTTTCTTCTTGGAACTCAAAGTTTTGTTGCTCGGAGGTAAATTGTTCATATGCCATATTGTCTTCATAATAAGGATTTTCTTCTCCATAGTTATATTCTTGATTATAGAGCTCATCACTGGATTGTTCGATGTTATAAAGTTCTTCAACCATAAATCTAGGAGGACACTGTGGTTTTGAGGCTGTTGCCACAGCTGGCTTTCTAAAGGTAGCGTTTGATGTGACACTCATTGGAGTTGGTCTTTGTTGTTGAGATGGTCCTGCTTTTGGTGCCCAAACATTTTGTTGATTTGGTGGTCGATAATTTGGAGAAGCGTTACCAAATCTAGGGTTATTAAACAAAGGTCTCGGTTGGTTGAAATTAGGCCTGGGTACTCCTTGGTATGGTGGTCTGAATGGTGGTTGTTGAACAGTTATTGGTTGTTGCCATTGGTTCCAATTGAATGAGGTGGGTCGCTGCGTGGCTTGAAGTCTTGGTCCAGGTTGGAAAATAATTGGTTTTTGAACTTGGTTTTGGTTCTGAAAGTTGTTTCTTGGCTTTGTGTTTGAGGCGGATGGTTGTGGGCTCGCACCTCGTTGTAAGTATCGTATATTATTTTCTTCCTGGATATATTGGATTGCTATTGCCAATGTGGTCGATCTCATTGCTCTTATGGTTGAACCAAGGGGTTCTCTGAGTCCAGCAAGGAAGGTAGATAAGGCTTGCTGTCTGAAGAATTCGAGCTTACTTTTCTTAACTTCCTGATTTAGAACATGCACTTCTATGTAGTTGGATATGCAGCTTAAAAGTCCCATAACCTTTTCATAAAATTGGACAGGGGTATCGTTTGATCCTTGTCTTAAATTCACTAAATCTCTTGTTAGGGAATTCTCATTTCTTTGGTCTCCGAAGTTTTGGATCAGAGTATTCTTTACATCATCCCAAGTTTCACAACCATATATAGATATAACTTCTTTAGCTCTTCCTGTAAGTTTACTTAAGATTCCATATAGTAGAATTGTATTTTGTACATTGGTCGGAGTTGTTGCATCGTAATATTGATTCAGTAAATGAGTTGCAACCTTGATAAAATCGTATAGTTCGTTTGGATTTCCATCGAAAGTTGGCAAGATGCATAAATTTTTAACATCAAAAAATGGTACAGCAGGTTGAGCCATATTATTGTCTATTGTTAAATCTAATTCTCTTGATATGTTTAATGTGTTAAATTCGTTAATTAAATCTAATTCTTCTGCACTTAAGTTAAATTCTATGATACTTGGTACAGGAGATTCTAATTCTAACTCTTTATCAGATGAATCTGAACCAGAGGAGTCTGACATAAAAAAATAAAAGATTCTCAAATTCTTACACGATGCAGATGATGCTAAGATGCATTCCTTATTATCGTGATATAATTATCTGATTAACTTCTGTTCTTCGGGTTGACTTGAACGTAGTTTCCCTTGGAACTGGTTTCCGGAATAGTAGACAAACACTTGAAAGCGACGAGGATCCTCAAGGACTCTTCTACTATCCTACTGACTGCGCCAATTATGTTTGAACTAATCACAAAACACTTTTTAAAAACTTTAATTCCACTTAAGAAAATTATTAACAATACTTTATATCAGACTGAATTATATAAAAAATTGATTGACTATTTATAATAAAAAATATTGTAAATTCAGCATCGAATGTTCCCAAGTATTTCGCTGATATCGCAAAGTCAGCGCCGTGGTGGAATAGAACACCGGAAGGTCACCGTCCTGTAACTTGCACTTCCCTATAATTAATTTGGCGCAGGTAAGTAAAACATTACGGTATCAGATACTGTAATGTGTTGCCTAGCAACGCTGCTCTGATTGCTTAAGGGAAGACAATTACTTTTAATATTTGACATTTAAAAATACAATAATGCCTATAAAATAAAAATAAAATAATTAATTACTTACTTTTACCTCCATATTTAAAAAGAAGTCAATGTTATTCAATTTTATATTAACACTTAAATCTTAATAATAAAAAAATATTTGACAGTGACAGATGGCTTTCAAGGTAATTTGACCTAACTAATCAACTATTTTTAGTCAAGTTACGACTACTGTTAAAATTTTTATGAATTTATTAATTTATAAAAACAGGATGAAATAAAATATAATACGATACATGGTCGTTACGTGTTATTACAGTACTCGTTTTTATTTCCGTAAACTAACTCGTACTGTAATAAGTCACCTACCGACCTTGTTACGTCTAATACTATAACCTAACTTAATTTAAATTTACTAAATATATTTTTATTATAGCAAAAAGTTCTGGACGAAATTTTAGATATTATGGGTCCAGATAGACGTGTACTACCATCGGACTTACCACTGATGAAATACACAGAAAGAGTCATTAAGGAAACTTTAAGACTATTTCCAGTAGCTGTATTCTTCTTAAGAGAAATAAAAGAAGATGTTAATGGGGGTATAATATTTATTTTATACAAAGTTTACTTTAAATTTTGACTGATTAATTAAAGTGCTGTCTATTTTACAAGCCAAGAGATTATAGTTTCGATTTAAAAATTATTTAAATATATTGAACGGGATAACCGTAAAGGAAGGGACCTTAATTTGAAAGATTGTTGTTGACAGTTGATTTTTAGAAGTTTGTAAAAAAATCAACTGAGCATTTTAAATAATGTTTCTAGAAAATTCTATAAACTTCTAAACACACTGACTAGATTAAATAATGTTGTATATAAGGGGATGCATGGGCAGTTAACGTCAGTTCAAGTTCAAGTATTCACAAGAGTTCATTGTATTGTCAAGTAGTTAGACGGTATCCAGCAGAGTTCAGTGTATCTTAACAATTTTTTAAATAAATTGTGTAAAAGTCCCCATAAGTGTTTCAAATTGGTGTCAGGTGTGGGGTGAAGATACAAGAATGCCTGGAAAAAAGATAAATGAGCTCAGAAGGTGGCTGAGCTCAGAAGAGAGCTCGAAGAATTAGAATTGGAAACTACTGGGAGCAAATCCGTATTGTTGAGAAGGCTCCGTGAATACTACCTAAATAATAATTTGGACCCTGACGCTGTGGAGTTCGAAGACCCAGTTCAAAAAGCAAAT